>CABFWB010000110.1:432492-509113 GCA_902151455.1 Timema bartmani | reverse complement strand
AAAATAAATAAAATATTTCCCTAGTACGAACATAAAATTTAATTTTCTTCACCTATGTTGATATCAAAAGTTCCTGAATATCCATCATGAGCATATCAGTATTAGATGAGAAACTTTTTAAACGAAGAGAAAAAATTGGCATCAAATTCCGGACACCCTTGAAAGATATTCAAGTAATGTTGATTGTTGAGGTCATCATGTGAAGAAAATTAAATTCTATGTTTGTACTTGAGAAATATTTTATTTATTTTGCCCCAAAAAAATGTTTTGCCATAAAAACTGCAAAAACAATAGTTTTTTCTCGCATCCCCTTGAATCCCAACTTAACGCCATAGCTATTTGTGGGTGGGATAAGAGATGTGGTCTTAGAGAAATTTCATCCACAATTATTATCGTGTAGAGTTGATGGGAAAACCAAAATCATGCATATCATATAGAGCCCCCTTTCCCAAGTGCATCCGGAAGAAATTCTATCCTTCACCTCCACATTACCCAAACCATTTTATTGCGAGTTTGATGCCTTAGATCATATGAGCATTGGTGCACGTGAATTTAGATCTTGTGATACGTTGATGCATAACTAGTTCACGATAGAAGAAAAATGTAATCGGGTAGTAAATTTGTTTCTCTAGGTGTCTCCCAAAATTTAAAAATTAACTAAGGATTTCAATCAAATTTGGAACGTAGGTAAACAAGGGATTTTCTAGCTTAAATTGAGTGACAGTAACACTCTCAGGGATGCTCGAATTTTTAACGTCTATAAAAATTAATACAGTGATAATCTCTTAAAAAGTAACATATCACTTTAAATTGAACTCAGTAATGGAACATGTAACTCTCGTGGTAGACTAGATGGACTATGACGCGGGAATATAGGTTTGAATTTTGGTCAGGTGTAATGAAGGTAGTTTTACAAAATGGTTTTCCACTCTCCCTCCACGCAAATGTGGGTACACTTCCTTTAAATATAGCCTTAACAATCCCTAAATCTATAAGCGTAATGAGTGCATAAGCGTATAAACCCTACGGTTAGTAAGATGCAGTGCTAAAAATAACATGGGGTGGCAAGGTGTACTGTACACAGAACTACTAGTAGGACCGTAGTAGTTATAATAACATGGAGGTGGCAAAGGTGTACTGTACACAGAACTGCTAGTGAGACTGTAGTAGTGATAACATGGAGGTGGCAAAGTGTGCTGTACACAGAACTACTAGTAAAACTGTAGTAGTGATAATAACATGGAGGTGGCAAGGTGTGCAGTACACAGAACTACTATTGAGACTGTAGTAGTGATAATAAAATGGAGGTGGCAAGGTGTTCTGTACACAGAACTACTTGTGAGACTGTAGTAATGATAATAACAAGGAGGTGGCAAGGTGTTCTGTACACAGAACTACTTGTGAGACTGTAGTAATGATAATAACAAGGAGGTGGCAAGGTGTGCTGTACACAGAACTACTATTGAGACTGTATTAGTGATAATAACAAGGAGGTGGCAAGGTGTGCTGTACACAGAACTACTATTGAGACTGTAGTAGTGATAATAACATGGAGGTGGCAAGGTGTGCTGTGCACAGAACTACTATTGGGACTGTAGTAGTGATAATAACATGGAGGTGGCAAGGTGTGCTGTGCACAGAACTACTATTGAGACTGTAGTAGTGATAATAACATTGAGGTGGCAAGGTGTGCTGTGCACAGAACTACTATTGAGACTGTAGTAGTGATAATAACATGGAGGTGGCAAGGTGTGCTGTACACAGAACTACTAGTAAAACTGTAGTAGTGATAATAACATGGAGGTGGCAAGGTGTGCTGTACACAGAACTACTATTGAGACTGTAGTAGTGATAATAACATTGAGGTGGCAAGGTGTGCTGTGCACAGAACTACTATTGAGACTGTAGTAGTGATAATAACATGGAGGTGGCAAGGTATACTGTACACAAAACTACCAGTGATACTGCAGTAGTGATAATAACATAAAGGTGGCAAGGTGTGTTGTACACAGAACTACTAGTAAGACTGTAGTAGTGATAATTTAATGGAGGTGGCAAGGCGTGCTGTACACAAAACTACTAGTAAGATTGTAGTAGTGATAATTTAATGGAGGTGGCAAGGCGTGCTGTACACAAAACTACTAGTAAGACTTTTGTAAAGATAAGAACATGGAGGGAGTGAGGTGTACTCTTAACAGAACTAAAAGTTTAAATTTGCCAATTTAATCTAATTGATTAAAGGATATAATGTGACTTTATACATTAGACCTAAGATCCAGTATAAAATATAGTCCATAGTTTATGTTTTCCTAGTAGGGCTAACTGTACTTTTTCACAAAGGCTCTAATAATCCAAATACACTTTGTGTTTTATAATACGGCTTTAATGATTGTTCCAGATTTTTTGGATAGCTTGATAAATGATTTAATAAAAAAAAATAGTAATTGTATTATTTATTTACCCAACCTATTAATAAAAATAAATAGATCAATGCACTAGGCTATGTCACTAATACCAAATCTAAAAGGGAGTCCAATTATATTGTTCTAACAATATATAATTTTAATAAACCTCAGTGAAAGCCTTTTAAGAAGGGAAAGCTATTTTCAATGTTCCAATAAAGATATATCTGAGCTGGTGGTCACATTGTCTGAAACGTTAGCCATGCAATAAATTGGACGGATGATGAATGGAAGGTTAAGTTTCAAATACATAATACAGTTACTTAATTCCAGGGTTGCCACGCCCATGGAAAACCGGAAATCAGAGGGAAATATTTGTGTCTGACAAAAAAAGGGGGAGATTATACAGGTCAGTTCATCAAAAACTAATAAAAATACTAAAGATTAGTGAGTTTAGGATTTTTTTATTAAATTAATTCAAACGATGAGACAACTGAAAATTCAAGCCAAGGGATTACAAACATTGAAACATTGGGTCACACAGCGACTCTATTATATTTCCCCACCAAGAGCATATTATCCTGTTCTAATCATCAAAGCAACATAACTATTCAATTAGTAAAAAATTAAATTTCGTTCCTCTATACTTGCAATCTGAACTATCTGAAACATTTCTAACTTTTTTCTTAAAAACCTGGAAATCAAAGGTAGCTTACGTGTATAGTAATGAAATAGTGGCAGCCTAGAGTTCTATTAATAGTACATATTAAATCCTGAACGCTATTCATTGTAAGTATAGGCATATTAATTAAAAAGGTTAAATTGATTTTTTTAAACTCTTCAATGTTCTTTAACTAACTGGTGTGGCATCCTTCGCCTCTGACAAGACGTGTATTAATCACAACTTGTGAATGTGTGGAATACCAGACCTCCACCGTGGTTTGGATTCCCCGTTAAACTGTTGGTCCTCCATTTCATCTCACAATCACCGTATCACTACACATTAGCGTAAGTGCGTATAACCTGAACTTGTAGTAAGACGCGGTGCTAATAATAATAATAATAACTGATGTGGAAACAACAATAAGTAGAGTTTTAAGGACAGGAAAAGTATTAATTTATTTTTGTTTATTGTTTAATGTCTTACTGCCCATTCAAGATAGCTGTACGTGACACCAACTGATATGAAGGCACAGGATTAGGAAGCTTAATGTTAAGAAAATTTAGCCAAATTCACCTGAATAATAGATTAAATGCCTTTGGGGATGAAACAACATTCACTGTCCCCTATTCGAGATTGGAACCTCAACCTCCTGAGTAAGAGACAAACCAGCTAGAAAAGATCTGGCTTCACCAGTAATTCTTATGATTTTCCAAAAATTGGAATGATTATTTGATTGAACACAGTAACAGATTGATTTTAAACAGAAGACATAAAAATAGAAAAGTATATTTAAAATATTTACTAGAAATCTACAAATTATAACACATTATTTGTCAGTAAAATTGCAAGAGCTTCTCCCAAGTTGCTGCCAAGTTAAGCAAGGCTTGACAGGACTTTACTAGTAAATGACCCGTTTCGGGGTCCGCATGGTTTAACGCGCCACTCTCGCAGTAGACTAGACTGACAATGACCGGGAGATCGAGGTCAGTCAGATGTACCAAGAGGTTTTTTTTCTTCCAAAATGGTGTTCTACTTTCCCTCCACGCAAATGCGAGTACACTTCCTCTAGACATTATCTTCTTAATCCCTAAAAACATTAGCGTAATTAGTACATAAGAGTATAGCCCAAACGAGTAGTAAGACGTGGTGCTAAAATAAAACCTATTAAGAGATTAACTTCCATTCAGTATCGAACTTGACTTTCAAAGCCGATATACATTCATTCATAACATAATTTTGTATGAGTTCAATTAAATTGACAGTTTAATGGTACAATCCTGAAAAATACGTCATAACCTGGCGACAAGCCGTTTAAAAAGGCCTACTGAAAGTACACAAGCCGAATTTTTGTACCTGCTTTAAAGTATATCAGAAGTGCACAAAGTACCACAATTGGGTTTAGTCTCCGATCCCCGTGCGGTAGCACCGCGAGAAATGTATATTTTTCAGAAAATATAATTATCGCGAGTATTGTAGGGACTGTTGTAGAGAGCAATGGGGTTGTTCTTTGTAATTTAATTATTTTAATTATTGTAAAGAATAAGGGGCCTGTTTGAAATACATATTTTCCATATTGCCAGACTTTTAAGCTATTCTTAGAAATGGTCAAATACTCGGTTTTGTATACAAAGCTTAAGAGAAAATTAGCTGTATAAATCTTTCTTTAAACATTTGATAAGAAATTTAAAACTATAAATAAACCATTGCTTGGATTATTGTGGTCTAAGGCATCAGGCTCGCAGACCTAGATTATCTATGACGAGGTCAAAATTCTAATATCTTTCAGGTTTGATTTTTCGTATTAATCGGGGTTTACCGACCCCTCTAGTCGAATGAGGGTTCATTTCTTCTAGCCCCTCTCCTCAAATTACACCATAGCTTAAACCGTAGCCTATAATCTCCTTTATTTTGAGACGTGTGAATTAAAATAAATAAATTATCTTCTTTGACCCCAAACCTCACAAACTAAATCACTTATTATTTCCTTGTTTTCTGCTAATTTAATAAGTTCAGAACATTATTATTGTAACAATCTCACTGACGATTTTTTAGAAATGTTATTGTACCTGTTTTAATTAACTTCATAATTCATGATAATTAGGTTTTTTCCTTAAATAAATTATCTTGCGCGTTATGTTTCTTATTTTTATCTTGATTTATTTGACCAAAGAAGTTATACCAATCAATTTAGGTATATGTAACATTTAAGTACGTTCCTTATATTATAAATTCATGTTTTCCTTACTGCAACTATAGTGAAAATCACTTATTATGTCGTAATATATAGAATATGTTTACTTATAAAAGACTCCAGTGTTCGATTCTCCACGATATTGTAACTTTGTTGTTTTAAAGTTTGGTTGATTCCTATTCGTAGGACGATAAACGGAAGATGTGGGATCTAGGTGTAAAATTTTTTATCTTCATAATTTAGGGTGAACAGATAACAGAAGAAAATGCTGGAGCACGTTCCTTTGAATAAAAAAGGAAGCCTTTGTGTTAAGTATAACATTTTGAGGAGACTCACTCTTATGGGCAGCCGGGCAAGGATTTCCGTCCCATCCTATCTAGTTTGTTGGTAACATAGAGGCTGGAAATCGAATCCTGGTTGGTTGCATGTTTATCATATTGTTTCCCACTCTCACTCCCTCCTTTATTATCCCTCCGATAATATTGTAAGCGGGTGGATATCAAGTGGTGCTCGATGACAAATTTTCTATAAAGATAAGTAAACAGTTATTTCCTAAATAGTTTTCCTCTCTCCTTTCCACGCAAATGCGGGTACACTTTCTCTAAATTCAGCCTTTCATATTCCTAAACACTAGCGTAATTAGTACATAGGTGTATAACCCGAACGGATAGCAAGACGCGATTATAAATAAAAACTTTAGTTAAGCTGGTCGGGTTTTGAAGTCCATCCCCTGCACCTGATACTACAAACGTTGAAATATGATTTGATTTTAGTTATTACAAAGTTGTTAGATCAAGGACCTATTTAGAAGAAAAAAAAAGTAGAGGAAGTACTTTCATTGGTAGATAAGAAACCATTTTGCTTATGTAAATGATTAATTTGATATCTATACCTCAGTTTTAGCTTCTTTGGTGCTGACTGACAGCTCACAGCTGACTTCTGACAGTCAACAGTTAGGTATATACCTAAATTTTGACTGTCAGAAGTGACAACTGCTAAAGACATGTTTTTTGCAGATCATATGGTTCGGCGTAGGGATACATAATTTGGTATGGTAGCTTTTCAAAGCCGTCAGAAGTCAGCTGTGAGCTGTCAGTCAGCACCACAGAAGCAAAAATTGAGGTATATAAGTATGAAAGTTAAGATTAAAAATAAATGTTTAGTTATTAAAATTTTGTTTAAATAATTATAAAAGTCTGTTATAAGATTTTTTTCTACAAATACGTTATTATTAAATAAATTTTAAGTGTTAGACCATCTAATAAGATGATTCATCGTAGTTTCTATTTATTATTTCAATTGTGCGATGGATGGCTCGAGATATTAAAACAACATTCACGCGTCCAAGTGACTCTTTTAACTGAAATGACTTAAAAGTGTCATCAACAATATTCATCTGTCCTGTGCCTAAGATATCCTCCCCCACTTCGTGGGCTATTCCACTAATACCTCACACCAACCGAAAAAAATCTTGGCTCTTCCAATAATCGAGACCTAACCCCCCCTGGAGGGCATACGCTGACGCGCATGCGCGACGCTACGTGTGTGAGAGAAAGAGAGAGTAGGTCATGTATTCTAAAGGGGGCTGGAAGCTGGTGCGATAGACTTGAGGGAGGTTTGGGCAAAAGGCGCAGGTTCGGCAAGGGGATTGAGAAGGATAGAGAATCCTCCCTGTTTCTGCTCCCTCCTCTCACTCGCTCTCTTTCTCTCTCTCTCTCTGTCCCTCCTCACAATAGAATCGGGAACCTCGGCAAAGCATAAAGCTCTTTGCAAAGCCTTGGGTTTCAATGCGGTGTTGGATCGAACTGGCGGCAGCAAGCATCACTTCAGTTTGCTGCGCGCAACCGCTAGAGACGGACGTGTTGTCGATAGAGCTATTCCTATTTTTTTCTCCCTCAGCCGTTTTTATTCACTACAGTTAAACTCCCCACATGTAAACAAACTGATACTTGTATTTGACCTTATGCCCGCATCATAACGAGAAAAAGAACAATCGTAAATGTTGGACTTTATTTCATTCAGATCAGTGAAACGTAAAAAAAACGAACTTTTTTTTAATACGTTTAAAAAGTGTTAAAATTGATTCTTATAACTTAAAAACGAAATGACAGAAACGTTCAGATATTTACAGACCAACATATTCGCTGTTTTATAGTTTAATTCTATGCTTACGTTTAATAAATGAGGTGGTAGCATTTAGAATACTCTTAAGTTAAAAGTGTTTTTATATCTAAGGATAGTGTTTGTGAACTAGAGGAACGCATATTTTGTGCGGGCTTTATTTTTAAAAGTGTCGTGGGGGGGAAAATGACCCATATTTTATTTGAAAGGTAGATTCTTTGATTTAATGAAAACAGCTGAAGTGAGTGACATGTGGTGAATGATTTTGAGATTTCATATGACCGCTAAAGGTGGCATAGAAAGACCTAATTAATTTAGTAGTCTATATTGGATACAGAAGAGGAAGTGGCGACTGTTTCGAGACGGAGTTGCCAGCTGCCAATCTCTGCCCGCAGCCGTGGATCAACCCAGGCATTCCCAGAGGGAGATTATTTCGAACACCACCGTGGCTGGTGAGTGGAGCAATTTATTGACACTTTAATCTCTTTATTTGGAAAATAAACTGCCGTCATCTCATACACTTGATCTGGTTTTGTATCTTTATTAAATATACAAATAAAAATCCAAAGCTTATAAAAGAAACGTAGGATTAAAAAAAAAATGTTTGCTATCGTTAGCGTTAGCCTACTGATATATTTTTTTAAATAATATACTTTATTTTTATTTGTATTCAAAACATGGACTAAGCAAAACTGTGTTTTTTTAATTTTAGTATTAAAAAATGTACTTGATAAATAAGTTAATTCGCTTAAGACGTTAATTAATCTCATTATTTTATCCAATAGTGCAAAAGTAACACACCAAGAAAACAATTGATCTATATCAGTTCATGATTTATTAATTCCAAGCAACTGATTAAAAATGTTTAGTACGAATATTGCTTATTTTCTTTACATAACATAAAATACATCCTGCGTGAGTTCAAACATTTCAAATATTGGCTCAGTAATACATATTATAATTGATAGAATTCACAAATAAAAATATAGTCTTAACTCTTAATATTGAATGTAATATAGTAATTTTCTACATAATAGTATTATAAACTACTAGTTATTTAAAAATTTACTGATTACCAATAAACTACTACACATTCTACAATCAACCTATAGCCCATTTTTAAGGTGACTTATTTTATCTATTTTGAATATCTTATTCTGTCACTTGATAGTTTCGTTGTTAAATAAATATATTTAAGGCACCTTTATTCAAGTTTTACTACAATAAGTAATAACCTTAAAAACTTTAGTAAGTACATAATATTGCCTATATAAATATGAAAATGCTGTGTAAAGTATCTGATAGAAAAGCATGAGCAAATTACATAGGTTTCCAACAACAATAAAATAAAAATAGTTTAAATGCTTCAGGTAGCCTACTTTCTTTAGTTAAAAATAAATAGACGGAAAATTTTGCGCGTAAGCTTAAACTTAAAGTACTTTATACGATTGTGTTTAGTTTTGTTTAGTATCTAAGAATCGACTTTTTAATTGTTAAAATACGTAACTGTTTAATAGGTTACAATAAACAATATATATTTCAGATGCATTGTATACAAAATAACTATAATTTAGAAATATAAGGTTTTCTCGTTAAATTTCGTTCACATGCCATAAATAAAATGTGTTTACACTACTTCAAGGTCACTCCACAGAAATACTTTTTTTTTAAACTCGACTTTAAAAACTCTCATTCCACTGTCCGGTTAACGCAACCTTTAAATTAGCACTATCTCTATTTGACAAGTGTATTTGTGTTGAATTAAACAAAACGATAAAACGTATAGCTTTCTTAAAATGGTTATGAGGGCAAAATTACGATGTCCTATAAATGTCAGTAGTATTATTACAAGTAACAATTTTGTCATCACATCTCGAGGAATCTTGATGGAATCGTTCACATTCGCTGGGTATATACAAGAAATAAATTCTCTCCTATAAAAGAAAGTTATTAGACTCTCTTTAAAGTTAGTGGCAATATCTTCAAAATCATGCGCTCTCCCAACGTTACGTCTTGATCGTTGTTACTGTTTAGAGTTAGTGGAGAGACAGCTGAATGTCGGCGTGATGAACTATAAGCGAACTTAGTACTAGTTAGGACTAATTGACAATACGCAGCGGCTATTCCACGCAGTGGCAAAGATCAAAAGCGACACATATATAAGGTTATATATTAACTATGGCTCCCACGATACATTGGATATAGTAAACGTCATAATTATTTATTTCATATAGGTATTTTAATGGGTGGTTTATATATTTATTAAAAGAGCTATCTAACAATAATTTTTAAATGCATAAGGACTATATGAATTTATCTATTTACTAAACATAAAACTAACTTTGTTGTGTTTATTAGGCTACTCACTTGTGCATATTATTTTTTTGAAAAATAATCTTAAAACTGGAATTTTTCAAATATAGGCCTATTTATAGAACTTACCTAAACATTGATTGAAAATCAAACTAGTTTAACTATCAAAATAAGTAAAGAAAATTAAAAGACTTTGTTAGCTTTTAGTCATATAATTTCATACAGAAACTAGTTTTTCCTAAACAATTTAGGAAATAGTCTTCCTTAGATATTTTTATATGTATTTTCAAAAAATCAATACTTTTTTTTGTAAAATCTATGTTTCAAACTTAAAGAAAAACAGCTTATATTTTTTTCTCAACATTCTCAAAACAAATACACTCTATAAATAGGTTTCATATAAATGGGCGAACTAAAAATATAAAATAGGCTTATATTAAAATAAAAAAGTTGATGTTAATTTTAAAGAGTCAATATCCTTAAGATGAATTTTACAGGGTGTACCAAGTCTACATGTTGTTTTAAGACATAAAAACTTTTCAAATAAAAACGAAATTATTCAAAGGAAACACATGCAATGTATGACTAGGTCTATAAACATTGATTTGAAAATTGAAAATATTTTACTATGGCTAGCTAAGCTTAGTTTTAAAACCAATAATTGATATATTCTATGTTTAATGAGAGTATCAAAATAAGTATCATCTAATTGCTTACAAACACACGTCTTAGGCTAAAAGACAACATAATCATTCCTGACTATTAAGTAAGATGATTTTTCAATTGGAAGTACCGATTCCGTAAGTGCAGTAAAAGGTTTTTCAATAAATATTACAACAGGCAGAAAGTATTGATAGACATGAGTGTCCACTTTGTGGGATTACATGACGTGATTGCAAATCATCTCTAGATAAAATGAGAAAATAACTAGATTAAGATGAAAACTAAGTCTTTAAATAATTTTTTTTTAAGTTGTAGCAATTAAAACGTATAGGGCCATGTGCAGTTATATTTTTTTTAAGTTGCAATGTGCAACTTTGAATACCAAAATTGATAATCTACACGTCTGTGTTTTGAAAATATAGACGATAAGCCACATGTATCTAGTGGTTCAAAGATAAGACAAATACCTGTAATGATCACTGATAGGTTTAGTGTTATAATCATATTTCCTTTATAATATACAAAAATATAAAATATTCCTACATTTTATTAATATATTTTTGTTTCGTTTCACGTGTCAAAAACCAACCAAATATTAAAACTAAAGAATTAGTTTATTCTAGACTTTGTCCAACCACTTATTTATTTATTACACTAGTGTTTATCCTTACATACGATCTAGAATAGTTGGAAAATTACATCACACTTATAATTCTCACTTTAGCTTCTTAAATCTACGTTTTACATAACTACATTTCAACCTCTCGCGGGAAGTCTGGACTGGCATAAATTAGAAACGAGTAGTCAATCCCACACCGTTTGTCCATTCTACCAAATTCTCCACTTAAGACTCCTCCACAAAACTCTAGTCTCTCGTTTCTATAACCTGGACTCTCATCCTCTTCATCGACACACCTTACAATATGTCCGTTAGGCCTAAATCCTATACTTTCCCACGCCATTGAACCGTCACATTAATTCCGTCAACCCAAGTGAGTCTAGACCCTGGAGCCTGAATCTCAATACTGTCTGGATGAAGGTAAGGCTCACTTTCTTTAAAAAAACAAAAACAAGGTTTAGTCTGGATCAATGTCTCCCAACCAGTGATCCACAAACCGTCAACGGCCCATGATCTCATTACTTCCGATTCGTAAATAAATTCTTAAACATAGGCTAAGTTTATTAGCTCACTTGATAGCGTGTCTTCCTACTGAGCTAAGGGTCCTTGGTTTGATTCCTGGAATGGCAAAAAATTGATCATTGATTAAAATATGGGTTTACCCTATCGCAGTGATAAATTAACGTCTGGGGACTGGATGCTGTGCCTGTCATAATCTTAAGATAAGTTATAAGGCATATGAATTTATGACAGACTTAGCAAGCCGGTAGTGGAAAAGATATGGGTTAAATTAAAAAAAAACTGACCCAGGCCATAGGCTGGAAACAATAATGGATGTAAAAAAGCTAAATTTACATTAATGTATTACGGATAGTGCATGTTATATAATACGATTTTTTTCAACACATTACATTCAATGACGGTGTTCATAAAATAAACACAATGAAAAGTGCACAATTAATACAGTTGATTAATCTTTTAATATTTTACTCATCATGAATGGATTTGAGCGTAGACAACCCTTGGAACTGATATGAGATGTATCAACCAATGAGAATGTGAGAGGCTAAAGCCATTTAATTATCAGCATGCACAGTATATCGAAAATATCTTTTGTTCATGTTTGAAATGTTTTGTTGAAGCCATACTTGTTTGTTGTTAATGAATTTACTTTGTTTTAGTGTGAATAACTAAAATTATAAATATGATTGAAATTAAAGGGGAAATACTACAGTTTGGATTCTTTTATTTATAAGTAGGGTTACCATAATATTCATGACAGTAAAATCACAGTCAAATAAAAATAAAATTTAATATCATTGTACATATATCACATGAATTGTTAATTTTTTGTTTTCAAAATACATAGATTAATAAACTTTGTTTTTCATGGAAAATCTTTAAAAAGTATTTTTAAAGACCTTATATGGTAGAATGAGGTTAAGCACACTTTTAGAAATATAGCACAATCGATTTGAGTAAGACTTAAATACATTATGTTTTATTATAAACTGTTGTATTTTTATTATGAATAAGGTAGGGTTTATTCATGGGATTAATATATTCGTGGAAGAGTCACATCTACCATAAAACACCTCATGTACATGAATTTGGCTTTTTTTTCTCTAAGAACTACGTCTTACTACTCGTTCAGGCTATGCACCTATGTACTAATATAGCTTATGTTTAGGGATTAGGAAAATTGAATTTAAAGGAAGTGTACTCACATTAGCTTGGAGGGAGAGTGAAAACTATTATATAAAAATCACCTTCCTTACACACGATTCGAAACGTGACCTTCCCATCATCGGCAGTCAAGTTAATTGCTAGTGATGCCTTGGCTTAGACCATGCGGCCACTGAAGCATGTGACATTTTGTTACCTATTAGCTTTTGGTTTGTTCGTATTTAAAATGAAACTGATCCTTAACACGAATTTATTTAATTTATCAGATTAAATTAGTTAGAATTAATTCTCACAAGTCAAAGTTACAAAAATCGATGCACAAAAAGTTGGTTGAAATTTATAAATATAAATCTTTAGTGAAATAAACTCTTAAAATCTAGATTTTACCCAAATTAAGTCCCCCATTTGTTATACCTTAGGTGACCTGGTGGTCTAGGGGTAAGGTGTCTGACTTCTGTGCTGAGGGTCCGGGGTTCAATCCTCGGTCACGGCACAGATTTATCTGATTGCCAAACCCTTCTTTCACCTCTGACAAGACGTGTATTAATCACAACTTGTGAATGTGAGGAATGCCAGGCCTCCACCCTGGTTCGGATTCCACGTTAAACTGTAGCTCCTCCATTTTCATCTCACAATCACCCTACCGTTACACATTAGCGTATGTGCGTATAACCCGAACGGATAGTAAGACGTGGTGCTTATAATAATAATGTTATACCTTACCTACAACGGAACAAATATTCTTTTCTACTACATTATTTGGTGGCTATTCAAGAAAATACCCACGCCTTCTATCCCACTTGACATTTATTCTTGAAAACGGCCTTTAGCAATCAAATTAACAACTACTTCTCAATCACTTGTCACTTTTATTCATTTCGTTTCTGGCCTAAACAAACACACACACTCACTCACTCACACACACAAAGACGCAATATTAAGTTTTCTTAGCACCACGTCTTACTACACATTCGGATTGTACGCTTATGTACTAATTACGATAATAGGATTATGATGAGGGAGGTTGAGATTAGAGGAAATGTACTCATATTTGCTTCGAAAGAAAGGGGGAAAACATTCATGAAAAATAGCCCTTAGTACATCCAACTGGGATCAAATCACGATCTACCCGTCATTGACAGTATAGTGTATTGTGAGAGTAGCGCCTTAGACCTGCGGTCACCTAAGTGGGTACCTGATAAGTTTAAATTTTAAGATTAAGCTCCGGTCAATTATGGGGAAGATAATATTGACAGAAACCCACATTTTTAGTTGGGATGAAAACAAAATTGCCAGGAATATAGTGGTTTTTGCTTTAAATAACATAATTTTTAAATATTTGAGAATTCTTATTGGAGGTTTGTGATATGTTGGAGTTGGGATTGATTATTCATATATATATTACTACATTTCTAATTATATATGTATGTATATTATATGAAAGCTGAAAATTTGTGAAATTGTTGAAAAAAAAATAAGAATTATAGAAAATAGAAACGAGATTTGTTTAGTCATTTATCTCGGCAACATGTTATTTGCACTTCAAAAGCAAGGAGAAACGAGAATAATAACTCCTATGTCGTCAAATCGTGAGAGAAATTGCTAATTTTAATAGAGTGACCTCTTCATAGGTTTTTTTCTTGTTTGGTTTTCAAAATAATATTCCAAATACGCCAAGACCTCCACCAAATCGTATGGTTTGAGCCTTTTTTATGTGATGTAACGACAAAGCCTCACACTATTGTTTATTTCGTACTAATACTCTTCTCCTTCTTTCATAATGTAAAAATACAGTCCAACTATCATAGGAAAGACCTTTTATAAAATACAGACATATATTTTTGAGGCCAAAATGGATAATACTATGTAACTATCTTATTGGTGTTAGTTTATAGGTATTGATGATTGTTATCAAAAGTGTAAGATTCAGATAACATAATCTTGAGTATGAATAGCTTACCTGAAAGTAGATCTAGTAACTTTTCTAGCTGTCGGAAAAGGCCTTTCCTATGAACATTTTACTGTATCTAGTTAGCATTGGAAGAGATTGTGTTCATTTATGTGGTTTTGTTAATTGTAATACTGGTTTTGTTACAAAGTTGGTTTTTAATTAACTATTTGATAAATCACCTAATTTACACCCGATATCGGAAATTCGCGAATATTCATTTCACGAGGAATACAATAAAGCAAAATTAAATTTACCTCGTGGGACTTTTTATATAGTTTAAGCCTGTTATTTTTTTTAATCATTGTATATTCATAACTTCTCTTAACTAAGTTTGTTGTTTAATGTTAGCTTAAAGTAGTGTGTTATTAAAGTAAGGATATATTCCTTAAACAGAATTTCAGTTTGATATTAAATAAAAATATTTAAATAATGTTATGGTAGACGTTAAAATCACAACAAAATATTTTGAATAAGTTTAAATTTCTTTTATTTGAACGTTTTAATACGAATATCCATACCGACTTCTTCAAAAATAAAAGGATTAGTAGAATAACTTAAAGAAAATGCACCTTCATTAGTCAACTGAAGGTATTGAAAAAATACATTGATAAATAGTGTGTAGTGTGTAGTGTGTAGTGTGTAGTGTGTAGTGTGTAGTGTGTAGTGTGTAGTGTGCCCATTGCCTTGAATTTTCAATTTACCTTTCATCAAACCTATATTGAGAATGATACCTTAATCCATGTGAACACTTTAGCGCCAACTATTTATTTTGAGTTATTAGTCACTACACAAGTATAAACCTATTCCAGTAGTTATATCACGTTATGGAGGTAGGGGTTCGAATCCTGGCTGGGTATACTGAGTTTAGTATTTTCTACGTGTTTTCTTACTTTCCCTTCACGCAAATTCAGGTATACTTCCTCTAAATTCTATCTTATTCATCTTATTAAGTTGACATATTTACTTATGTAAAAGTTCATCTACTGAATAAACTACCAAACATCACCCTTGTATTTGGAGCATAACACAAACAACATTATTTTTATAGTCGTCAAGCTATCTACTCACCACTGCTAGGCAGACGTATGTATTTTTGGCTTTCACCGTTAATACTTTGGCTTTCTTCACCTTTTGGAAAACCCTGCCTTCGGTTAAAATATTCCTTCCCTAGAATACTGGGCTAACATTGATCAAACGGATACAGTTCGAAGAGTCTCACGTAATAAAATGCTTCCAAACATTTTATGCAAAGGCTGAGTGGATCTGAGTGGATTGGACCGGACCTGAACGAACCTGATATAGACTGACATAAGCTGAGTGAATCCAGTGCGCGGCGTCCCTTTTAGTAACGTGCATCCAAACTTTTTCTTCCAGATCATAAAGGTATTGAGATGATCGGACCTGATCTTATGGTATCACAGATAATCAGACATGACCTGAGTGTATTAGAGATTGGTGAAGATTAGCCGAGTAGATACAGTGTGAATCGACTTATATAATAACATGCTGCCATAATTTTTCTACCAGACCTTAGTGGACCTGAAATAAATGGACCTGACTTGAGCATTAAAAGTGTTGAACCACCTTAAAGGTCCCTAGGTATGTGATTGGCATCCCTACACACCAATCCAAGGTCACAAGCTTTCCTCCCATCCGTTGTATAAATCGACAAACGTGTGAATCTTCAATTGGTTAGTAGCACATTGATATTTTCATCAACCCAGACGTTCACTGCATAAATGTTTGCCAGGCCAGTGGGTTAAAAAAAAAGAAAAAAGACGCCTGCCAGGATGAAGTTGATTTTGGAAACAGTCCACATATTCGTCCGTTCTTCACAACTCATAGGCCACGCTAGATGAGTGTGAAATGATTGTTTACAACCAAAGGGAAGCGCCAAAATTGATGTGCTCGTTGAAAACTTTAGGAAGCGTCACATGTTAAAAATCTAGCGATGTTTGTTAGTGAGTAACCTACTTTTCTTTTGAAAAAAAAAGAAGCTTGTCCTCTCTGCTTCTTACTGGTCATGCGTTGCTGATACATATTGGGAACTTTTTTTACTTATATATTTTACTAGGCTTACGAATGGGCTAGTTATAGAGAGAGCACTTTAAGGCCATCGTTATATGGACTGATTTCAAACTACCCGCCTTGGTTGTCAAATGATCCAAGATGTCACTCTCGTAATTCACTGCTTATGATGGGGAAATTGGGGTTTGAATCCCGGTCATGTGTACTGAGGGGGTTTGTTCCTAAATGGTTTCCCTTCAACTTCCCCTCCATGCATATACGAATAAACTTCGTCATGAAACTGTCCAATCCCCACTGATGGGCACATGGGCAAAGGCGTAATTTTCGTTTATTTTGGTTTGATGATTGTAAGAAGATTGGGAATCGAATCATGACTAGGTACATAGAGATGTCTTTTAAAAGCTGTTTTATTTTTTCTCTTCATTAAAATGCTGTTGTATTTCCTCTATTTTCAACCTTTCTAATCCCAATCTCACTAGTGCAAATTTGCTGATTTCCTCGATGGGTTAGTAAGACGAGGTGCAAAATATAATGTTTATAGGCTTATATTCCACGTGCACTTTTCAGACACACACATATTCAAACGACTCATCAACGTATGCCTGACTCGCTTTGATGGCCGCATGGTATAAGGCATCACTCTCGCAGTAGATGGTGGGGAGATACAGGTTCGAATCTTGGTCGGATTGTACTGAGAGTGGCTTTCCAAATTCTATCTCTATATGCAAATGTGGTTACATTTCATCTAAATATCACCTTTATCATCCCTAAAACCATTAGCGTGGTTAGTAGATAAGGGTAAACCCAAACGGTATCCTCAACCTGGTACACAAAGTCTAATAATTTACTCTCAACTCTATCACCTAAATATTTACTAATTGGATTTCAAGACTAGTTCTGGAATAGAACCAGGTTCTCTTAAACCACTGATTGTAGTTTCTTTACACTTAGCTACAGGGGTTGGGCAACACCAAATTACTTTGAGCCCCATCTGAGATCAAGTTAGGGGGATTATGAACCCGTATTAAGCATCCATCGACACTAAGATACAAAAAAACACAATGATTACAAAAGTTACTAAACCTATATGTTATAATAATACGTCAAGTAACACTTTTTGGTGGTCACGTGGTCTAACGCACTACTCTTAAAGTAGTCTAAACTGCCCATGATGGGGAGATCAAGGTTCGAATCTCGGTTGGGTGTACTGAGATTGGTTTTTCCAAAGTGGTTTTCTACTCTCCATCCACGCGAGTGCGTGTATACTTCCTATTTATATAACCTCCCTAATTCCTAAAACCGTTGGCGTAATTAGTACTCATGCGTACAACCCGAACGTGTAGTAAGACGTGGTGCTTAAAAAAATATGCGAAGTAACATGATCATTAACTATGATTTCTGATACAATATACAGTTGATACAGTTTTTAATAGTACAGTAAAATGCTATTGATGAAGACCGCATTAAGATTTGTATTTTCTAAAAAGCCCTTGTCGTGTTGTTACTGTACGAAGATGACTGTACTCTTAACATAATCTAGAACGAATGAGGAAATGAGACCCGCAAATGGTGTGTAATGTTTACTCTAGTGATCTACTGAACTACTTGACCAATCTAAACATCATCTTCCCATTCACGGACGTAAAAAGACCGACACTGACTCATATCCTCCTAATAATAATCATACAGTTTAATCAAGATTTCTTAAACCAAGATGGTCTGGGGAATGGAATGGTAAGTGCTGGACTTTGTTCATTGTGATGGTAGATGCTTTTTTTTTTTTAATTCTATTTGATATTCTCTTATATAAACATCAGTAACTGTAGAACATTCCTAAAATGCTTTGCTTGAAACTAATCATGCATCATCTGGAAAGGCTAGAGGACTACGAGCTGGGAAATCAGGATTTGAATTCCATCCCGAAAATATCGTTTTATATGTGATCTCCGGGCAAACACTTGCAAAGGCGTTGGACTCGCGTTGCAGTTGGTCACCGTTGACTGGGAGGTTGATGTTGGTTTTCTCGCTAGTGGGATTTTTACAGGTTTTTTGTTCATTCTCTCTCCACGCTAATACGGATGTATCTCCCTCTTATATACCCGAAAATAAAGTCGATTTTACCCGCAACTGATGGTCATCACTTTAATGTTAGACTAGATGTCCATTTATGGGGAGATCTGGGTTCGAATCACGGTCAGGTGTACTTGAAAGATTTTTTTTCTAAATGGTTTTCCACTTTTCCTCTACGAAACAGTTGGTACATTACTTCTAAGTTTATACCTTCCTCATCCTTACACCCTCATCAGAATTAATGCAGGCATAAAACGTAGACTGGTGTTAAGATATGTTGTGAAAAATAAGTTACTATTAACTTTTATGTTTAGCCAAAATTTAACTGAAATATTATACAATTCCTTAAAAATTTCCTAACCCTATCCGGTTTCTTTAGTTTATGTTGTCTTCACCAGTCACTACGTCTTACTACCCGTACGGTACATCTGCATATACACACGAATCGGGTATAATTCATGTAGGTAAGATAAAGCGGAAGTGTACCCTGATCTGTGTGGTGGAAAGTGGTAAAACTTAAAAAAAAAATTA
This sequence comes from Timema bartmani, assembly GCA_902151455.1. Classification (NCBI taxonomy): domain Eukaryota; kingdom Metazoa; phylum Arthropoda; class Insecta; order Phasmatodea; family Timematidae; genus Timema; species Timema bartmani. The sequence continues at coordinate 489,874 of CABFWB010000110.1, read as the reverse complement.
AACGCCTCTTTTCATACCTGGCCGAGGTTTGAACTCTGACCTTCCCATAAACACAAAACCAGTCCAGTTGAGAATAACACCTTCGGTTATCTGGTCACAGGTGCAGGTTTAAAGTAGTTAAAACGCGCTGATAGCCATATCTAGCATTAGAGCTTGCAAATAAACGATAAATCCACATTCACGTTCATGGACATAAAAAAGACAGCAGTGATTCATTTATTGCAATACTAGCTGGTATATCTGTTCTTCGTGCGTGAAATCTATAAAGTAACTTTGTTAATTCTATTATATAAAATTAAATACAGGAAATAGAAGCTACATTTTAAAATATGTGTAAATATTAATCCCTTATTGATTTAAATTGTGATACAAAACGTGAAAATAGGCTGACTAATACACAATGTCACAATAGATATTTAATCAGAAAAAATTTAAAAGTTGACATTTCTTTTGAAAATTAAATTATAGCTTTTCTATAAACAATACTTTGAACTCTTGCCTGTTAATGCTATTAAAAATTAAAGTTGTGTGTCACGGCATGAACAATTAGTTCTTATAGGGTTGTAGACAAATCTAATTAAAATTATGTTAGAATTTTTTTCAGCAAACTTAACCCGTTTACCTTTTTCTACTCCGCTTACACCTTTTTACACATTTTACCAATTTTACCCATTTTGCTCTTTTTATACATTTTTAACCTTTCTTTATCCTTTTTATCCATCTTACCACTTTTTCAACTTTTACCCTGTTTAGCCTTTTTATATTTTTTCACATTTTAACCTTTTGGCTCTTTTGCCACTTTTTTTTACCTGTTTTATTCATTCTACTCCTTTTAACCTTTATACTCTTATCATTTTTATTAGATTAAATTTTTTTTACTTTTTTAACATTTTGCCCTTTTTAGCATTTTGACTTTACTGTAATTTTTTTGACATTTTAGTATTTTTTACATTTTCACCAATTTTGTCCTTGTGGCCTTATCGCCCTTTTTGATTAGACACATTTACCATTTTTGACCTTTTTGGCTTTACTTTTTGCACCTTTTTACATTAATTATTTGGCTAGGTCCTAGAGCAATATTTTAGGGTAAAAAGACTAAAACGTCAAACAGGTGTAAAAGGTGCGAAAAGGGCATAAGGAGTAGACAGAGTAAAAAAGATGAAATAATTTATTCATTAAAAAAAGCCTTAAAAGGGTGGAAGGTGGAAATCATTAAAATAACCTAAAAGGGTAAAACGGGTAAATATAATCAAAATTGTAATATGTCAGCTTCGAGGTGCACATGTTCGTGCCCAGAAGCCACTAATTTTTAAAAGTAAGACCTCTGCGTGCCGTAGATATCGCGCAACGCTCATGATAGACAAACTCTTCATTTTTTAAATTTGGATAATATCCACCCCCCTTTTTTTTCATTGTTTCATTTAAAAATTTAATACGATCAGATTATTTTGTTATTTTGGGTAGCCCCTAAACCTTCCAGCCAAGTTTAAATTTTATACCACCGGTACCCTTGTAAGCGGTTTTTTCTATTAGTTTTAAAAGTTTTGAACCATCCCCTTCCCTATTTCCCCCACTCCAACTTTTAAAGCTCGAATTTTAAGATCAGTGTGATCATTTTGTGTGCTAATTCTACCTGCCTGCAAAATTTCAACTAACCAACTTCTCTTCTTCTTTTTCTGTATTTACACCCCCAAATTCTCGGTGCCCTATTTTGAAATTTACCATTTTGGGACTTTTCTGATTATATGAGGCAATCCCTCTACCCAATTTCAGTTTTCTAGCCCATATAAAAGTGGTAAATTTTTTTCTGGACACAAACACATACTCACTTTCTCATTTATTTATATATACTAGCTGTTCTGAATGAAAATAACTATAGGATACTCAAACATATTTTTTTTGGCTGTCAATAGTGAAAACATTTTAATATATTACTAGTGGCGAAGGGAAAGTATTTTTATAAAGTGACAGCTGCAGATCACACGGCTTGGCCAATGAGTTCGTTAAAGTAGATGGGCCCTTTCTATGAGAATGATACTGTATCTGTGGCATGTTGGGGAATGTTTCCAGGCTAGGCAGAGTCTGTTAAAACTGTACTTGTATGTATTCGTCCGTCTCTCTGTTCCTGTTTTACCAGTCATAGATAGGCTCTACTCTACACATCTTGCATGGAAATGTATTTTACGTGTATACCTGGCCAATGTGTGCGCCCTGCTAGAGGCTTATAATATATATATCAATGGTACAATTTAAACTAATTATGCTCAACTTTTCAAAGCCCTTCGATACGAACTGTACTTAATAACGTAATAAATATACAGTTCTTAATCAAGAACTTTTTTAAATGCTTAAACTTTACTGACCATATATTATGTATTTGTGCTATCCACGGAATTTATTTTCCATTTTAAAACAAATCTTTTAGCACATAGTAAAGTGGTTGTGTTAGCAACGTTTATTTTTGGGTGAAATGGAAGTTATTTTGCGAAGCGGACTGCATCTTAACCATACGCACTAATAAATCTACAGCTATCATAATTAGATGTAATTTTACGAAATATAGAAGGAAGCAAATTAATAGTTCATCCTGAGAGATCTCTTGGTAATTTTCTGACATCATTTACCCTCTTCCGTTGACGAGTATAAACAATCACTATATTATTTGCTACTTGGCATCATTAATTTGATTTCAAAAATACTTTTCCCTTGCTTCCTATTCTAGATAGACATATGCTTCCCCGGACATTTTTAATCTTTATGTTGGCAGAAAGATTCCTACTGGCTATTTTCGTGAGCAAACAAAATAGTAGTTGTAGTTGTTGACGATCTAAAACAAAGTTACAAAACTACTACTTTGAGCTCAAAAAATTAATTTTGGGTCAGTTTAAGACTAATTTGTAGAATTATTTGAGAATGTATTGTTTTGAGTTCCAGTTTATATCTCTATAACTAGCCAAATGAAACGTAGATATACTAACACGGGAAATACTATCTTGACTTGCCATTACGTCACAAGTAGACAACATTGTTAAATCTTCGTCATTTAAAAGCAATGGTTGGAGAGGTTCTTATAGTCGAATGAGTCAGGATGAAGACGTGGGTTGACGGGAGATAGGGTCAAGTAAGATGTGTTTGTTCTTTTGCCAACATGGAAAATAAATGGTACGGCGCACCGCACAGACATTCTCTCTCTTTTAATAAACTCGAAAGATTTCTGAACGGAATAATGTACATTGTATCATCACCACTCCACATAAGAACACGCATAAAATAATATACAATGATATAGAATCAATGAGAAAAGAGGCGCATCTTTGTCCACCTAAGAGCATTTCAAACAGTTTAATGTCTTCCACAAGGGTCAACACTTCGTATTAAAATTTCGATTTCTGGTTAAAATTTTAACATTTTATAAGGTGTTGCAGATCTTCAAGTCATCGCATTGATATTTAATTATTCATTTATACATTTTGACCAATAAAAAATGTAAATATTGACTATTGAGTCTAAAATGGAGATAGATCATTGCTATGCAAACATTTCTCCTAAGAGCTTTAAGGAAAAATAACATACTTTTTTAGATACTTATATTTAATTACTCTATGGCATTGGAGAATTATTGCGTTAAGACTTAAGTAGTATATGTTTACAACTAAAGCTCACAAAATTGTATTAATATATTTGCAAATATCTCAGAAACTGTTGCTTTTATAAAAATATATGTCAAATAAAAGTTTTTTATTTCTAATAGTCCTACAATTTTGCAATGATAAGTTGTTTAGTTTCTCAAATAGTTGTGGAGATACGGAAATTAACGCTTCTGTAAAGTACCCTAAAAATCATTTTCATAGGAAAATGAAAATAGCCAGTTTATTTATAATCTTAATCAACGCCTAGATACGAATTTTAATCAAAATCGTTTGAGCAGATTTTGAGAAAACCAAATTTTTCTCTTTTCGCCCTTCAGTAAACTACCCTTAATTTTAAGTTTTTATAGACACACAGACAGACGGCATTGCAAAGACTATTTTTTAGGGTTCGGGGGGTCATGAGACGTCGACATCCATCAACATTTCAGGTTAGTTTTTTTTTACGGTCGCAATACTTAAACTTTAATGTCCAAAAAGTTAAAAAAATTCATATAATTGCGTATAGATTGAAAGTTATTGATTTTATAAAAATATGTTTCGGATAAAATATCTGTATTATAAATATATATACATATTTGTAATGCTAAGTAATTTCATATCTCAAATAGTTTCGGAGCTATTATAAAAAATGTTAATTGACGCATCAGACCGGAGCCCTTAAAGCCATTTTGCCGAAATATTGAGGGTAGCCATTTTGTTTGGAATATTTATTAATGTTCATAAATGAAATTTAATCAAAATCGTTAGAGCCGATTTTGAGAAAATCGACTTTTTCTCTTTTTTCCCTTCAGTAAACTACCCTTAATTTTAGGGGTAGATATCCAATTCCAAAAATCCCTCGGGGCAACCCTATGAAAACCCTAGATATCAAGTTTCAGCTCAATCGGTAAAATAGTTTAGGCTCTAGTTGGAGGTACAGACAGACAGACAGACAGACAGACAGACGGAAATTCAAAAACCACTTTTTCGGATTCAGGGAGTCATGAAACTTCAAAATTCATCAAAATCTCGAGTTCGATTTTTTTGACGATCACTATACTTTCTCTACCTGTAAGATAGAGAGAAAGTAAAAACAAACAAGTAAAATAGCTTCAATATGAAGAGACCTTGCGTTGTGATTCATGCGCAGGTTGTTGGAGAGTTCCACTAGATGCCATCTCCACGTATGGGGACAGTAGACATTTATAGCTACAGGAATAAATTATCGCAATTAAAGAGTCATATTCTTATGTGGGACGTACACGCATCATATCTCTCACCTATTAGCTTTGAAGTGTTTTATTTGGTCCCGCTTTGGTGGATGCATGCATGGTATAGGGTATCACTCTCGCAAAAGACTGAACTGCCGATGGTGGGGAGATCGGGGTTCTAATCCTGTTTGGGTGTACTGATTGTGGTTTTTCCTAAATTATTTTCCATTCTATCACTTTGAGATTGCGAGGTACATAAATTGAAACTTCCTCATCCCTAGCACACTAGCAAATATTGAACATATATGTATAGCCCAAGTTGGTGCTGAAGATAAAATTGGTTTTGGACGGTTTAATGTGCACTTTCTAAAGATTGGTCTATATTATTTCATGAGGTGAATAAAAAAACTTTAGGACTGCCACTCAACCTTAACGTTAGAAATTTAAAGAGCCGGTTCAAGGTCTTAAAAAAAATAGACTTTTTTTTTCAAAAACGAGAAGATCTAGGCCCGAAATTTGGCCGGGTGTACGAGGGGTGATTTTCCTCACGTGATTTATCACCGTGTTTTTTTCCTTAACCTTCCTACACAATAACTTATGCCTTTCTTTCCTTTGCAATTTGTCTGTCCATCCGAGATGTTACCATTTTAAATTCGTTATTGAGTTAAGAGCGAGGAATGGAAAATTTGGAGTAAATGCATCCGTATTTGCGTAGAAATAGAATATAAAATGTTTTCGGAAATATAACCCCCATTACTCCCAGTGAGTGTTTAACGCTGACCTTCCCGTCATCAACAAGCCAAACTAGATGGGCTTGACGTCTACTCCGTGTGCTCACTGATAGGGCTTTCTCCACAATTAAAGATGTACTTTCTAGAACTACCCAAATACCCGTATAGATGGCCACGTGGTCTAAGGAGCTACTCACGCAGTAGACTAGACTGCCGATAACGGGGAGATCAAGGCTAGAGTCTAAGTAAGGTGTACTGAGGTTGGTTTATCTAAAATGGTTTAATACTCTTCCTTTCCACAAATGCAGGTACAATTCACCTAAAATACAAAGCCCCTCATCCCTAAGGCCATTACCGTAATTAGTACATAAACATTTAACCTGAACTGGTAGTAAGACGCTGTGCTAAAAAAAAAACTATCTTACACCATCACAACCCCCAAGATTACATTATTACAATAGTCTTTTTACTAGAACATATGATATAAATACTAATTTATTCTAGCGGCTTGGAGAACCACCCATTGGTGCACAATGCAAGGACTTATCTCAACCCCTCGGACCAAAGTCTCTTCCACTATCCACGAGGGACAACCCTATGGTTTGAATACTCCAATTAACTAAAACCATTAAAACTATTTTATTGCGTTAATTTAAATGTTTACCATTAAAAATCGGGGAGTCACATTAAGACGTGTGAAAATACCACATATCTTTCCCCCTCTGGCCGCATCGACGTTTTGCGGGTGTGTGACTTGGCTAATGTGTGTGTGTGAAGGCTAGTACGGATGTGTGTGCGTGTGTGTGAAGGCAAAGCCGCCCTCTTGTATGTGTGTTTGTGTTGTCAGTCGTGCCAGATGGGCTTGTGGCCTACAAATACCGCTTCCAACACACGCAACTTGAGCGTTGCGAAGTGCGGACAATGGTGGTCATTGTAGTTTAGTCTGGTGTTGCAGTTTTCGGTCGCAGACTCTCTCGGTTATTTAGCGGGCGGGTCCAGCTTGAGGGTGATCTCACCCTTCATCTGTACTTTTATTTACTGGACCGAAACTGGTGGCTTACAACAACCTGGCACCGACAGACGTTAACTAAATCATTTATTGTCGTATTTTATTTTATTTTTTATTTTTTTTAAGAATGTGACCCTCATGATTATATTGTGCTTAGTACTCGGCACTGGCCTTGTATTGTGGGCGAGATCAGCAAGAATTTACTCCTGTAAAGTGCTGCCCTACAATCTCCGAGAGGTCTTGTTTGTTAAAATCCTCAGGTGGGTCGAAGTTTCTTAGGGGTTAGCGTAGTTATCCACAAAATATAGGCGATTCTTGTTCAATTATGAACTGTGCTAACGCTGATATCTATTATCTGATGTATAGGTTCTTCCTATCCAATTAATTAATATCTAGACAACAATTTTTTGTGTTTAATATTAAAGTCCAATAGTCCCCCCCTCCCCTCCTATCACCGCTACACAGGTTTATTCACATCAATTATCTCGTGATTTAAGATTATAAACGTCACCCTAGGAATATATCGATATATTAAACTGTCCGAAACCTTTTCCCAGCTAATAGCGTGTCTTACAAAATAACGAAGGGTCCCTAGTTTGATTCTCAGCATGGCCGAAAAAAAATTATTATTATTAGTGAAATTGGGGCTTCCATTTCACATTAATTAATTGATGGTTGGAAGGATGGGTGTTGTCTGTGTCAATTCTACATTTGAGCTATTTTTAAGTCGTGCACTGCTATAACCAGTCGATTCAGTTAATGCACGTTAAATATCTTAAATAAATAAATACTTAATTTAATTAATTGATGAAGATATCTTATCACTGTGGTTTTATCATAACCTCCAAATGATAATGAGGGTTAATTTGCTGTGCTTTAAATCATCTTCATACTTTAATTCATGTACATATTATATATAAACCTGTTTAAGTACATTTACTCTAAACTCTCCCTTCTTCATCACTACACCATTAGTGAATTTAAAATACGGATATTCCGGTTGGATAGTAAAATGAAACGCAAAGAAAATTAGGTTGTGTATAGGGATTTACGAAAAAGCACATTTGAAATACTAATTCTAGTACACCCAACTAAGATTCGAACTAGAACTCCATATTACTGGAAATACAGTAAATTTGAATCTATTTTTAAAACACCGTGTATTAATACCATTTAGGGTTGTACACTTATGTAATAGTTACATTAATGTTTTTATGGATGAGGAAGGTTATATTTTAGAGAAAGTTTTTCCACATTTGCGGGAAGGGAGATTGGAAAACCAATTTGAATAAACCACCTTCAGTACACCCGACCGAGATTCGAATCTCAATCTCCCCGTCATCGGCAGTCTAGTCTACTGCGAGAGTAGCGCGTTAGACAATGCGGCCACCAAAGTGTGTAAAAATTGGAACTTAAAGTCTTAAACTACTTTTTCACTGGTTCGGATGATATAATTTAAGGTTACAGTACTTGAGGGCTTTGGTATTTAGATTTATAAAGTTTAGGGTTGAGTGGTGGAGGTTTTAAATATTATTTATACACACATACAAAGCAAGATAACCTTCCAAGTTTCAGGTATAGCTTAGCATATTTGTAGGCCTATGCATATGAACCCTGTAAGGTATGTGAAAATACCTTTCTTTTCTCTCGCTCAAAGAAATTCCCGTGTGTTGATATTGTCGGTCGGTTCAGAAACTGCGTGTTAACTACCTCAAATAAATTAAATAAATGTATGGATTACAATATGACTCTATCTTATAAGCTGCGCCATAGCTGAAACGTGGAAGGTAAGCTTACTATACCGGATGTCCACATTTATTTTATTTCCTTATTTATTATCTAACTTTATACAATTATTTCTGATTATATTTGTAGCTTCTGGTCCTTTTATTAGTCTATGGTTTTCAGTTCTCATATTCATGGTCCTATCTAGTCCTTAGTCTAAATTTGTTCACGTTATCAATACATCTTAATATATTATGTTTATATAATGTTTGTATTACCGCCTATTACTACCTGTTCAGGTTGTACACACATAATGATTACTACTTTAATGTGATAGGGCTGAGAAAGGAAAGCTATTCTACCCACATTTGCATGGAAGGAGAGTGGGAAACTATTTATGAAAAAATACCCTCATTAGACCTAACCAGGATTCGAACCCCGATCTCCCCGTCTTCAGTAGGCCAGTCTAACACGAGAGTGACTACTCGTCCACTGATGCTGGTAACTACTCTATTTATAGTCCAACCGAAACAACTTAATTTTCTTAATCCACGCTTTAATTAACTTGTATTTTCATATGAGTATGTTCAAATGCATCACAAAAACATATATTAGGATCGCCATTGAGACGTCCATCAAACAATTTAATATCGTTCAACTTTCCCTTCATAAAGGCTCCATATTCTTGCGGAAAGGGATTGAGAAACATATTATTCCCCTCGTATATTCTGGTTATGAATGTTAGAACCCACTGGCGGTTTCTTGTAACCTAATATTATAGCAAAATGTATCGCAGTGTTTGTGGGAGGAATTTTGGTTATTTGGTTTGAGTATATCAATAGTTGGTTGCTGTTCAACACCAAAGTTATTAAGTTTATTCCCATGGTTGACCAAGTAATTTGATAAACACAATGTTTCAGTTCAATAAGGTTCCAACAAGTATTTAACTTCATATAAAAATGAAAGCAATATTAATTGTATATTTGACTGTAGGGTTTTAAAAGGTTTATCTTAAGGTGGGAGTGTAGGGGACAGGAGAATGTTTTTGCAGTTTTTATTACAAAACTTTTTTTTGACAAAATAAATCAAATATTACTCTAGTAGAAAGAGATAGTTTAATTTTCTTCACATGATTATGTCATTGGTTCTTTAATATTTTTCAAGGGTGTCCTGGAATTTAATGATGACTTTTTCTCTTCATTTAAATAACTGTTGATATCAACTTGTAAAGAAATATAAACTCTAATGTTTCTACTGAAGACATATTTTATTTATTTTGGCCAAAAAAGTGTTGCCATAAAAACTGCAAAACACTGACTTTTTTCGCGTCCACTATATTATCACCTTAAAGAAAAAGTATGAGAAGCATTTTTTTTAAAAGGAATACTTTTTTTCCTCCATGCATCATATTTTATATTACTAGTCAGGGCTATAAGTAATTAGATTCAAGAAATTCTACAAATACGAGAATACTATATTGAAATCTTCGATGACACATTCGGGGAAACACTACCTTTGATCACAAGGTTTATGGTGCTAGATGCTCAATAAACTGAATCACTAGGTACAGAAAGAAATATGCTACCCATATCAGTTGTAGGGTGGTCTTAGGGAATGGTATTCAACTTATTTTTGTTCGCAAACCTCCAGATATAATTTCTCTTCAACTTTGTGCGTCCAAAGTTGCTGGTGCATAATGCAAGATATATAGAATATATTCTCTAATCTACTTCTAAAATAAAACTGAAGCTCTCAGATTGCTACTCCTTAACTTCCGGGTTTCTTATGGCTAACTCTATATCTGGCTCTGATTATTCAGTATTTATAATGAGATAATATATATTATTTAACATTTTTCGTAGCTCCTAAGATTTCTTCGCGTACCGCCAGGGGTACACGTGCCCCGGGTTGAAGACCACCAGCCTAAGTCATCACCCTCACAATATATTAAATGTCTGATTATTAGAAGATCTTTGCTCCAATCCTGGACGAGTGTATTAAGGATGTGTTTTCTTAAATGAATACACACTCTTCCTCCACTAAAATTTAGGGTACACTTGCCCTGAATTCTAATTTCCTCATCATAAACCATTAGTGTAAATAAGTGAATAGTCCAAATAGGTAGTGAGGGAGACGTACACTTACAAAAGAACAACAATGGGGATGTAATTTATCAATTGGTTTTTCTATGCTTTCCTCACGCTAAAACATTTGAATTTACTACTTCCCTTATTATCCTTACTCATTATCTCATTGTATTAATTATTTTATAATCATGATAGCCAAAGTTATACTATAAAACCCCATTTGATCCAAACATCTGACAAAAAACGAAGATACACTTACAAACATCGAGATTTAAACTAAATCATGAAACTATAATATTATATAATACATACATCTCTCATGTGCTAAATAGTAAAATATCACATTTTAGATACATTCAATGTAATACCATATGTTTGGATAAAATATATCTCATCGTTTAAATACACCTATGCAATAATATTGATATTCCTTTCCCCCTCCCCCAAAACTATTTAAATTGTAGTGAGTTAATACAAAATAGTGTTTGTTGATCATGGTCAAGAAAAATCTGATATCATTAATGGAAAAACCCTTCCTAATCAGAGTGTCTTGAATCTTGGTTGACTGAAATATGGGCCTTGCGCTCCAAGAATTTGTCATCTGTGGGATTGGAGCTTACTCTTTCCCACTGCTAAAATAACGGCTGAGTGTTGGGCGTTGTAATTGTTAAAAGGTTAGATAAGTCCGCAAGGAATTTGTTGATGACACTATTTGGGTCATAAATCACAGGTTAAATTTTAACGTGCAATTTATGATCCAACTAGCTATATCATCAAATTACTTGCGGACTAATCTATTTTAAATCCCTTATAATAAAATAACCCTGGTTGAGAGGCTGTTTTAATTTTACTGTGCTCTCAAGTTTAAATAGCCCATATTACACCCCTTACCTCCCACTTACAGTCCCCAAAACAATAAATAAGCGTACATTTAAATACTCAATTGAAACCTAATTTTTAATTAACTAAATAACGTTTATAACTTAAACGGTTTAATTTAAACGAGAAAGGTTTATTTCAAAATGCCTAGGCTAATAAATTTTGTTGACAATTTATATGAGTACCTTAAACCTATTTAGAGGTTTTATTAAGATAGTTAAATTTAGTGTTATAAAGGCAAGTGAATCTAAAGATTTGTCTTTAAATATTTGTGAAATTTGTGAATCAACACGTGAGCTGAAACACGTGAGCTAATAAATGATAAAATTAAAAACGCTGTATTCAACACATTGAATTAATAACTCTGTCAAATACTTTATGTTCGTTAAAAAAAGATAAATATATATTTTCCCATGAATATAATGCACTATTTCAAAAAATGATGCTTTACCTATCCCACTGATGAGCTAACAGCATGAATTAAAAATGTATAATTAACTAAGCTTGTAGGTTGTGTGCTGATATGATCAGCTGTTATAGAAATGTATATTAAGTACCCCCATAAATGTAAATATAAGCTTTTTAATATAATAAAAGAAACTACTTTATTAACGAGTTGTTTTATTGAATTTTAGTGATTGCGTTGAAAAGTATTTCATATGGTAATCAATGGCAAATTCTTGTACAAATTAATGAGTAGAGTATAGCCTAGCCGGATGATCGATTGTATAAACTAATCAAGTTAACAGGTTTTAACCCTTCGATCAGGGTTGAAATGGGATCAGCAATACCTCTGGATTAGATATTGGTAGGAATGTGTAAACTATTTGGGTATATTAGCGGTTAAATCTGTCAGAGAAACATACGTAGTACAGATACAGTTTAGTTGAGGTTTAGCTACGCAGGCGTATTAGCCTGTGAACCCAGGCCACGGATCTAGGTAGGAGTAGAAGAGAAATATGATAATTTAACAATGAAATAACACGAATTTTGTTTATAAGGGGAGAAGGCGTGAGAGAAGGGAAACAATATTCGACAAACACTAGTTTCATATAGAGAATTATCCTTCCACGATTTACAAACTAGAACGGCACAGACAATATACTACACAAACAGCCTAAGGGTTCGGCCAGATTGACAAGCACGTGCGCGCGAGAGAGAAAAAGCGACTGAGCTACTGCGTGGCCAGCCTGGAACATGAGCGAGCGCGTGATTAGCAGGTAGCTCTCGATAGTTGTTGACGAGGAGGAAAAGGTTCGAATCTTGGGTCAGTGAACTGAGGGTGGTTTTTCAATAGTGATTTATTGTTTTGGTTTTCCCATCTTCTCTCCACGCCAATGGTGATTGTTATTTTTAAAGGCCAACTTTGATTATAATATTGAAGTATAGTAACATATCAGTTTTACATATATATATATATATATATATAATATAGTTTATGGTCTTACCAATTAAATTAAGCATTTAGTAGCAAGTGTGCTAAGACTATCGATAATTATAAAAATAAATGGTATAGAACTCCGTACGGAATTTCTCGCTCTAATGTTTAAAAATACATATATTTACTCAAAATTCGTAATATAATATACACTAGCGAACCCAAGAACATATTGCGCTATACACACGCAAAAAAAAAAAATTTGAATCACGGTTTTAGATTTTATAATTCTATTTTAAAAATTAACGTCTTCATTTGTATATTTGGACCATAAAAAATATTGATATTGAGTCCCAAGGGTCAACACTTCATATTAAAATTATGACTTCCGGTTAAAATCTTTGGCATTTTTTTAGGGGATGTACATCTTATGGTTATTGCACTACTACTAAATTTCTCTTTAATAAATTTTGACCAATAAAATAGGTAATTATTGATTATTAAGTCTAAAATGAGACATTGCTGTATCAGGGGCGGATCCAAGAGGGTGGCGCGCACCCCCTTCAAGAAACTATAACAATTATATCAATTTTAAAGATAGTTTTACTGTCACGTAATACTATCTCACTAACCAGATTTCAATTTTAAATTGTCATTGGTAATATTATTAAATGATTAATATACAGTAATTATTGTAAATACTTAAGACAATCACATTAAGTATTAGAGTGGTGAAAATAGGCATTAATGAAATCACCCAAATTTGAGTTGCGCGCCTCTCACCTTGTTGTACAATCCTTGTTTAGGTTTAAATTTATTTTATCATTTTTACTATTACTATTTCAAAATAATAAATTAAGATCTTTAAAATAATGTATTTTTAAATAACGCGCTTTAAACAAAATCTATGAATAATACCTCACACATAACGTGTTAGTATGGCTTAGTGGTAAAATTTCTATTTAGAATGAGAAACATCTAGCTAGACTATAGAGTGGAGTTAAAGTTCGATTATTAGAAATTTGAATAATTCCATCTATTTTGTGTAATTGATTGAATAGCTAAAAACTATTTATATAATAATTGTTATAATGTTTAAATTTATTTCCCTCTTAATAATCACTATTTTTTGATATACTTATTATTTGCTTATAACAAATTTCAATACTAATCGCAAATTTAGAGTTATACTTCATTAGAGGACTTGTCTCAAGTTTAGCGTTACACTGAAAAATTATTTAAAGATTTAATCTCAAATTTTGAAGTATTCTTATGTCAAAATTTCGTGAAGTGCCTCCCACCCCCACTCCCCTTTCTGACCCGATCCTGATGGGAGCACCCGCGTTCTCTCCCCCCCCTGCCCCCACGAAAATCCTAGATTCGCCCCTGTTCTGTACAAACATTTTCCCTAAGACAGTGGTTCTCAAACTGTGGTACGCGTACCCCCAAGGATACGTGCGCAATTTTCAGGGGGTACGCGTGCAGCTATCAGGGTAAAATTGGCAAAATTACAAGCGAACCTAACGTGGTGGGACATTAAATGAATCAGATAGTTTTTGAGGGGATTGAGGGAAATTTTCTCCTTTGATTATCTCTAATTTGTCCTGTCATTTAGGAAAATTATATTGGGAGGGTACATTAGACTTTTAGTCATGAACAAGTGGTACAATCAAAAAGTAGTTTGAGAACCCCAATGCCCTAAGATTTTAAAGTAAAAATAACATCAACTTCTCGAAAGACTTATTTATTTGCTTACTCTATGGTATTAGAGAATTATTAATTTTAAACATGAGTAGTATCTCTTCACAACTAAAGCTCATAAAATTGTATTAATATATTTGACAATATCTCTGAAATTATTGGTTTTATAAAAATATATTTCAAATAATAGTTTAATATTTTGAATAGTAATAAAATCTTACAATGATAAGTTATTTAGTATCTCAAATAGTTGCGGTGATATAGAGATTCTTGCCTCTTAGGAAAATGAAAAAGTCCATTTTGTTTATAATCATTGTCAACGCCTAGATGCGAATTTTAATCAAAATCGCTAGAGCCAATTTTGAGAAAATTGATATCTTCTCTTTTCACCCTTTAGTAAACTGGTCTTAATTTTAGGGGTAGACAGACACACAGAACGGCGTTGCAAAAAACACTTTTTAGGGTTCGGGGGGTCATGAAACGTTGATATCCATCAATATCTCGGGGCAGATTTTTTGACGGTCGTAATACTTTACCTTAAGGTGTTGGAAAAGTTAAATATATATATATATATATATATATATATATATATATATTTGCGTATAGCCTGAAAACTATTGATTTTATAAAAATATATTTCAAGTAAAAGATGTTTATATTAAATAGATCTACATGTATGCAATGTTAAGTATTTTCATATCTCAAAGGATTACTGAGATAAAATTAAAAATAAGAATTAACGCATCAGACCGGAACCCTTAAAGTCATATTGACGAAAAGTTGAGAGTATTAATTTTGTTTGTAATATTGACCAAAGCTTGGAAAGAGAATTTAATTTAAAATCGTTAAGGCCAATTTCAATAAAATCGATGTTTTTCTCTTTCCGCCAATAAGGAAACTACCCTTAATTTTAGGGTTCAATATCTAATTCCAAAAATTCCTTGGAGTAACCCTATGAAAACCATAGATACCAATTTTTAGCCCAATCGATAAAATAGTTGAGGCTCTATTCGGAGGGACAGACAGACAGACGGAAATTCAATAACCACTTTTTCGGATTTAGGGGGTCATGAAACTTCAAGTCTCATCAAAATCTTGAATTCGATTTTTTTTTGACGATCACAATACTTTCTCTACCTGTAAGACAGCGAGAAAGTAAAAGGTCAAATATCATGTCAAATTTAGAAGTTTTCCCAGCACTCAATGGACCAAAATACAATAATATTGCCCAGTGCCTGTAAACTATACCTTTTCGCCTGGAGCGTGCTGGCTCCAGTCTGGCAACCTCTCATTACAACCAATGAGTTATTTTTTATTTTTTAGTAAGTCACGCACTCGCTCGCTCACCAAGTCTGGCCATACATTAGCACCTATTTACAAATTGGTTAGTAGTGTATATCCATTTCTAAATAATCAATATCATATTCAGTACCCCCCAAAAATCAAACCTTGTTACCCTTAGAATTGTGCTAAATCTCCTTTAAACAATTAGCAAAGGTGTTAGGCAACGTTTTCCATACAAAAAAATTTAATATTTCACCAATCTATTCCTCTATTTTATTTGTGTCTATTCTGTATAAGACCACCTATGTGGTCAGATGTTCCGGGATTGATCTTTAGTGATTCCAGATATTTTTTGAATCATTGGGTCAAACTCCTCGTAAGGACAAAATATCAAGTCCTACTTGAATGATAAAGTAGCGGCTCTGGTCTATAAAACTGATATTAATGGCTGGAACGTTTGTTGTGCTGACCACATGACACCCTCTACCCACAGAGGTTGGCACTATCTTAACCCCCAAATTAGTAAATTGACCTTTATACACGATGTTGTTTACCCTCTCTTTATAGGCAATTATTGATATATTTAATTAAAATGTACCTGCTTCAGTGGATGCATGGTCTAAGTCACTACTCTGGAAATAGACTAGACTAACGAGGACAGAGAGATCATGGCTAGATACTAGTCGGGTGCCCTTAGGGTGGTTTTCCCTAAATTGTTTTCCACTCTCCCTGAATGCAAATGCTAGTGCACTTACTATTAATTAGGCCTTCCTAATCCCTAACACATTAATGTGTACATAGGCGTGTAGCCCCAGCGGGTAATGAGACGCGGTTCTAAACAAACAAACAAATCTAAATTTAACTTTATAGTAGCCATGCCGGTGAAAATTTAGTTTAAATAATTAGACTTGCATGGAGAGGAGATTTTGTTTCCAATTCCGGCCGGAAAGCATTGTAAGTAATTTTTCTCCCTAGTGCTCAAATACACAAATATAAATACATATTCTTACAATCCCAACGCAAATTTGGCTTTATTTCTTTTATATTCCACCTTGAAAATACTTACCACATTAGTAGAGTTGTATACAAGTAGCCTGAATGAGTAGTTTAACGTGATGGAAAAATATGCTAAAAAAATCAAAGCAAGAGTTTTATTTGCTATTATTAAAAGCTTACCAATGGAAATATAAATAATTAAATTACTAAACCATTGTATTATCATTTATAACAGGCCTATATATTAGCCAACTAACTTTTTCAATGATTAATGTAAATTCGAATAGGTGCACTCAAACAATTAGTGATATCAAGTTAAGTGCTTGAGCTCTTCCAATTGAAAGCGTTTCAAGTTGAGCACACATGATGGATGCGCACACATATACATACATAACATAAACGAGCACCATGTGTACAGCCATACATAAACACACACATGTGCAATCTTAATACGGCCGCAGGCGTAATTTACACCTGCCTCCGGTACACAGGCATCATTGCACTGTGTCAGATATGGCATCAATGTTTTTAATTCTCGCAATACAGTCTCTATAGAATGCTTTGAGAGTACTACCGCATTTCAATAAAACATAAATCACTTCTTTTGGTTTTTTTAAATACACTTTTATAATCTAATACTTTTTATTTCATTTTAAACTAAAGCTTTCTATTTAAGTTTCAATTTAAATACAATTTTATACACTGATAATAAATGCCATTTTATATCGTGAAAGCATTTTTTGTTTGTTTTTGATTTCATTATTAATATATATTCTATTTATCAACACATCCTATTAACTCTTTTGGATTCACACATATTTTATTAGTTACGTTAATAGAATAGGGTTGAAGAATGTAGTGTTTTAGAGGAAATGTAACCATATTATTGGTGGGATAGTGGGTAAACCTATTTAGTGAAAATAACCCACATTATACTTGAGCGGGATAAAAACTCCGATCTCTTGTTACCAGCAATTTAGTCTAACACGAAAATTACGCATCAGACCATCCACTAATGTGGGTTCTTGACTATTGCGATAGTGACGCCATAAACTATATATGACCACTGATCGGGGTAATATAAATTCATTCTTGGAATATAGGTGAGGAATGTTGTTTTAAAGAAAGTGCATCAGTGTTAGGGTGGAAAATGGATGTGGAAAGCCCATTAAGTCGCATGGGTAAACTAATTATACAGGAGTACAGTTATTAAAAATTTAGGCGAGCACCTACAATAATGGAACAAGGGTCTTCTAGAATTGTGTTCGACCCTTATGGCCCCTTATCCACGAGGAAGGACCTTTGCTATTGTAAAAACATGTTTATATATTTAAGAAAAGATTGTTTAAAATGTGTGTCTACACATAAATGACAAGTAACTTGCTCATTGTAAATGAAAATTCTCTAAGAATTTACAAAAACGACATGCCATGTGGCATTTTCTAAAATATTTAAACTCANAGAATTAAAAAAAAAAAAAAGTATGGTGTGGTTTCCACGAGAGCGCGCGACTATATTAGTAGCACTGCAGTAGCGCTTGATCGCCTGTTCTTGCAACACGCCGCGTGATTTCTTGCAGCGCGGCCGGTGTAGATACAATCATTATAAAGCCTCGTACACACCAGCGAGTGGAATGTCGAACCAAACGCTGAACCGCGCAAAGTTCTGCAACATATCAGCGAACCTGCAACAAAACCACGCGCATTTTCCCGATCCACCTAATGTCGGTATTTCAACGAACCATCAAAGAGAGGTGTGCGAACGTGTTTCAACAGCGTGTAAGGGTAAGCGAACATTTCGACGAACATAAGTTAGATTTTACTTCATCCTGGAGATGAGAAAAAAATGTTCTCTTTGATATACGGTTTATTGATTTTTGTTTCGAGGATTTAAAAAGGTAAATTTGAAACATACATATCTTCAGGCAGGGTTGATGGAACCACATGGTGGGTGGGTAAGGGGGGTGAGTAGTGGGAGAAGGAGCATTATTCTAAAAAAAGTTATAACCTATTTTGTAAAATCTAATAGAAAGTAATTACTATTTAAAAATATGTAGTAAACCAGAGTAGTTGACAGACCATACTATTAATAAAATATTAAATCTCTGCATAAATGTCACTTTATACTTTTATTCTGCAAGGCGAGTTGGATGCAAGTATATGCGATACATGCCGATTCTTGTTGATACGTATTATTCTCCTTGGGTTTGGACGATACTAACGGGAAAAAAAGCGAACCGAATACCCCCACCACCTGTCAGTGCTCGCCTTGCAGTTTGGCTTACGGTTAGCTGGTCGGTTCGCCATTCCGCTCTCTGGTGTGTACGTGGCCTGTTAGTGTTTCCAAAAACGTGCGCGGCTAGAGTAGAAGCGATACAGCCGCACTCGATCGCCTGTTCTTGCGACACGCCGCGTGATTTCTTGCAGCGCGGCCGGTGTAGATACATTGTTTTCAATGGTCATGTTTCCACGGATGGCAGAAGTATGGGTGACTCTTCTGGAAGAGAGACACGTGTTTTTATGCTAGGTTAGACATTGCAGGGTTATAATATATTATAATATAAAATCTCATGCCAACATTTCTTTGAGAATTTATATGTTGTATGTTTATATGTTTATATGTTGTTTATGGTTGAGATAAATATGTGATCGGTTTTATGAACTTCAAGATTATTATGTAATAATCTACTAGCGTACTATACTGACATGTAAAAATACTTGGAAAATTAGTTTTCATCTTTCCTTATTTAAATAAATGATTCTACTTATGGATGACAATTCTTAAAAAAATGTATTCTTGTCTTTCCTACTTGTTTTTTTAATCATCACATCTTACTACCTGTTTAGGTTATAACTTACGCATATGTGATAATTACTTTGATGGGGTAGGGTTGAGGAAGGAAGCATTCTAGAGGTAATCTACACACATTTGCGTGTGAGGAGAGTAGGAAACCATTTAAGGAAAACTGCCCTCATTAGACCCGACCAGGATTTGAACCCCAATCTCCCAGTCATCAGAAGGCTACTCCAACACGAGAGTGACGCATTAGACCATTTAGCCACTGAAGCGGGTCTAACTTAGTTAAATGATTGTACTGATGGAAAAAACATTTTGGGAAAATGTGCTTTTGTCTGTCCTTATTTTCTTAAATGATTTTACTGATGTATAAAAATACTTGTAAAATGTATTATCATTTCTCTTATAAAAAAAATGGTACGGCGCACCGCACAGACTTTCTCTTTCTTTCTATAAACTCGTAAGATTTCTGAACGGAATAATGTACATTGTATCATCACCACTCCACATAAGAACACGCATAAAATAATATACAATGATATAGAATCAATGGGAAAAGAGGCGCATCTTTGTCCACCTAAGAGCATTTCAAACAGTTTAATGTCTTCCACAAGGGTCAACACTTCGTATTAAAATTTCGATTTCTGGTTAAAATTTTAACATTTTATAAGGTGTTGCAGATCTTCAAGTCATCGCATTGATATTTAATTATTCATTTATACATTTTGACCAATAAAAAATGTAAATATTGACTATTGAGTCTAAAATGGAGATAGATCATTGCTATGCAAACATTTCTCCTAAGAGATTTAAGGAAAAATAACATACTTTTTTAGATACTTATATTTAATTACTCTATGGCATTGGAGAATTATTGCGTTAAGACTTAAGTAGTATATGTTTACAACTAAAGCTCACAAAATTGTATTAATATATTTGCAAATATCTCAGAAACTGCTGCTTTTATAAAAATATATGTCAAATAAAAGTTTTTTATTTCTAATAGTCCTACAATTTTGCAATGATAAGTTGTTTAGTTTCTCCAATAGTTGTGGAGATACGGAAATTAACGCTTCTGTAATGTACCCTAAAAATCATTTTCATAGGAAAATGAAAATAGCCAGTTTATTTATAATCTTAATCAACGCCTAGATACGAATTTTAATCAAAATCGTTTGAGCAGATTTTGAGAAAACCAAATTTTTCTCTTTTCGCCCTTCAGTAAACTACCCTTAATTTTAAGTTTTTATAGACACACAGACAGACGGCATTGCAAAGACTATTTTTTAGGGTTCGGGGGGTCATGAGACGTCGACATCCATCAACATTTCAGGTTAGTTTTTTTTTACGGTCGCAATACTTAAACTTTAATGTCCAAAAAGTTAAAAAAATTCATATAATTGCGTATAGATTGAAAGTTATTGATTTTATAAAAATATGTTTCGGATAAAATATCTGTATTATAAATATATATACATATTTGTAATGCTAAGTAATTTCATATCTCAAATAGTTTCGGAGCTATTATAAAAAATGTTAATTGACGCATCAGACCGGAGCCCTTAAAGCCATTTTGCCGAAATATTGAGGGTAGCCATTTTGTTTGGAATATTTATTAATGTTTATAAATGAAATTTAATCAAAATCGTTAGAGCCGATTTTGAGAAAATCGACTTTTTCTCTTTTTGCCCTTCAGTAAACTACCCTTAATTTTAAGTTTTAATAGACACACAGACAGACGGCATTGCAAAGACTATTTTTTAGGGTTCGGGGGGTCATGAGACGTCGACATCCATCAACATTTCAGGTTAGTTTTTTTTACGATCGCAATACTTAAGCTTTAATGTCCAAAAAGTTAAAAATATATATATAATTGCGTATAGATTGAAAATTATTGATTTTATAAAAATATGTTTCGAATAAAATATTTGTATTATAAATATATATACATATTTGTAATGCTAAGTAATTTCATATCTCAAATAGTTTCGGAGCTATTATAAAAAATGTTAATTTACGCATCAGACCGGAGCCCTTAAAGCCATTTTGCCGAAATATTGAGAGTAGCCATTTTGTTTGGAATATTTATTAATGTTCATAAATGAAATTTAATCAAAATCGTTAGAGCCGATTTTGAGAAAATCGACTTTTTCTCTTTTTTCCCCTCAGTAAACGACCCTTAATTTTAGGGGTAGATATCCAATTCCAAAAACCCCTCGGGGCAACCCTCTGAAAACCCTAGATATCAAGTTTCAGCTCAATCGGTAAAATAGTGTAGGCTCTAGTTGGAGGTAC
Source organism: Timema bartmani (assembly GCA_902151455.1). Lineage (NCBI taxonomy): Eukaryota > Metazoa > Arthropoda > Insecta > Phasmatodea > Timematidae > Timema > Timema bartmani. Next base: position 468,153 of record CABFWB010000110.1, on the reverse strand, counting down.
AGACAGACAGACAGACAGACAGACAGACGGAAATTCAAAAACCACTTTTTCGGATTTTTCGGATTCAGGAAGTCATGAAACGTCAAAATTCATCAAAATCTCGAGTTCGATTTTTTTGACGATCACCATACTTTCTCTACCTGTAAGATAGAGAGAAAGTAAAAATTGATTATGTTGTGATTCGTTATCAGACGTGGCACTATTTTTATGTTTATGTCAGGACTTGTCAAACCTGTCTTACATATTTTACAGCACTCTGTAGATATTTAATTAAACATGGAACAGTGATGTTTTACAGAAAAGCGCAATCCACAACCGTATGTAGTAATAATTTGTTGACATCCCCAATTACTTTTAACTAACAAATGCATGTCCTCTTTTTTTAAACATGGAGTATTTTTTTATTAGAACTGCATATACTGTATTATGTGAAATAATAATGGAGTTTGAAAATATAGCACATAATAATATTAAGTAGCTTAAATATCTACCTCCCTGCTCACCAATATTGGCGGAAGGATTTATTGGATTTTATTTACTTATACATATGCACACTATTTATATAAACACACTATGAACTAAGTCTTCCTCTTACATGCATTTGTAGATATGTGATTTCAATACTTTCACTTAAGATTAGAAAGGTAATATTATTAAACACTAGTTTAAACATATAATATGGGGTTCCCAATAATCTTGTACACAGTTAATTGTGGTATCACATTTTGTTTATTTTTATCTTGTGCGCCAAGTTTTATATTCATGAGCATAACCTGTTTAATCTTTGATTACTAATAAATAACAAACTAATAAATGTATGTATTTTTCAAAATCCTATTTTGTTACTAATAATACCAAAAGTTTCAAAGCGTCAGCTGTCATGACTCGTCAGTAGGGTATATAACGTTAATCTGTAATGTTTAGTGGAGTGTATGGATATATTCTGACAGACTCTCCCAACACAGCCACCAACATCATCGCCGCTAATTAAAGTAATTAGTACAGAGACGTGAAACCTAGCTCGTCAACTAATTTACTAGAGGGGAAGGGCCAGCCAATACCATTTGGTCTGAACTCGAGCCGTGCCGCTGTTGTTTTCCCACACAATAGCAATCATGACAACCCCCCTGTTACCCTGCCTCCACCTCACACCGATCTACCCCCCTCTTGTTATAATAATCAAGATTATCATCGTCATTAACATTTCTATCATTATCGTCTTGCTCGAGGCTTGTGGGCTAGGTATCTTCGTTCATTCATGAGCAATTTATATTATGCAGCTGTATTCATACGTAAATGGTTCTCATACATATTCGTCTTATGATACCAGACAATACCCATCTATCTATGTGTCGTCATTACGTATGAGTACAAGTTTGTGTTAGCTACCGACGATAGGATTCTGGTAGGAATAACATTCTAAAAAATATAAACAGCTAGAGAGTGTGGATCAAGAGGGAGGGGGAAGTACATGTAGGGGTTTTTGGAATTGGATATCTACCCCTAAAATTAAGGGTAGTTTACTGAAGGGCAAAAAGAGAAAAAGTCGATTTTCTCAAAATCGGCTCTAACGATTTTGATTAAATTTCATTTATGAACATTAATAAATATTCCAAACAAAATGGCTACTCTCAATATTTCGGCAAAATGGCTTTAAGGGCTCCGGTCTGATGCGTAAATTAACATTTTTTATAATAGCTCCGAAACTATTTGAGATATGAAATTACTTAGCATTACAAATATGTATATATATTTATAATACAGATATTTTATCCGAAACATATTTTTATAAAATCAATAACTTTCAATCTATACGCAATTATATGAATTTTTTTAACTTTTTGGACATTAAAGTTTAAGTATTGCGACCGTAAAAAAAAACTAACCTGAAATGTTGATGGATGTCGACGTCTCATGACCCCCCGAACCCTAAAAAATAGTCTTTGCAATGCCGTCTGTCTGTGTGTCTATAAAAACTTAAAATTAAGGGTAGTTTACTGAAGGGCGAAAAGAGAAAAATTTGGTTTTCTCAAAATCTGCTCAAACGATTTTGATTAAAATTCGTATCTAGGCGTTGATTAAGATTATAAATAAACTGGCTATTTTCATTTTCCTATGAAAATGATTTTTAGGGTACTTTACAGAAGCGTTAATTTCCGTATCTCCACAACTATTTGAGAAACTAAACAACTTATCATTGCAAAATTGTAGGACTATTAGAAATAAAAAACTTTTATTTGACATATATTTTTATAAAAGCAACAGTTTCTGAGATATTTGCAAATATATTAATACAATTTTGTGAGCTTTAGTTGTAAACATATACTACTTAAGTCTTAACGCAATAATTCTCCAATGCCATAGAGTAATTAAATATAAGTATCTAAAAAAGTATGTTATTTTTCCTTAAAGCTCTTAGGAGAAATGTTTGCATAGCAATGATCTATCTCCATTTTAGACTCAATAGTCAATATTTACATTTTTTATTGGTCAAAATGTATAAATGAATAATTAAATATCAATGCGATGACTTGAAGATCTGCAACACCTTATAAAATGTTAAAACTTTAACCAGAAATCGAAATTTTAATACGAAGTGTTGACCCTTGTGGAAGACATTAAACTGTTTGAAATGTTCTTAGGTGGACAAAGATGCGCCTCTTTTCTCATTGATTCTATATCATTGTATATTATTTTATGCGTGTTCTTATGTGGAGTGGTGATGATACAATGTACATTATTCCGTTCAGAAATCTTACGAGTTTATAGAAAGAGAGAGAAAGTCTGTGCGGTGTGCCGTACCATTTATTTTTCTTTTCTTACCGTATGGCATTATTAAGCGGAAGTGACATGACGTCCAGTTCGGTTGCCTATGTGTGTAGACTTTTAGCCGCTCTGTTGGCACAAAACGTTGTCCACGGTACACATATGGAGGTTATCTGTGCGTGCCCGCAATAAGGTGATGTGAGATATTGAATATGAAAGTGTATAGTTAGGAGTGATCTTAAACCTAACTTAAGCCTAATCAACCAACCCCTGACGACCGTTGGGATAGTTCCCCTTAAGAGAAAAATACCCAAGATACCAGCTGGGAACTGAACAAGGGACCACTAAGTTCGTAGCCAGGTGCACTGAAGACCACACCACGGGGCTGGATAGTTTTATAAATAAACGATCTCCTACATAAATAGTTAATCTATTTCATCGATGCTTTACCGAAAGGTGTGTTTTGGAAGTTCAACCCCACTCTAAGCCCGGACAATATTATTAACAATGGATTTCAGTATTAGGCCTTCTCTTAAACCCCTAGGCTAGTAACTTATATAAGTCAGACACTTATTTATAATACTTACAATCCCAATTATGTTTGAAAACCCTTAAGTTAGCTAAAAGAAGAATTTTTTAAAAATAATTGTTGCCTTCTCCTTATGGGGAAACTTTATCCTAACGTGGTTAGAAGCCCTACCCACTGAACATGGCCGCCCCCTGGAATTTCTAGTTTAATTTAATACATGGATTGTGTTCTCTTGTTAACATTTTCTAATATTCTAGTTTGCCTTTCAATTTTTTTTCTTCAAACAAAGCTGCTTTTCTAGAAACAGTTATAAATCAATTTAGAAATGACCGTAGACGTTTTCAGCTTATATTTAAGTGAGTGTTTTTGTGTAATGCTGTGAAATGATCACAAAATGCATTGCATTAAATCATTACAAAAATGTTTATTTTAATTCACTAAAACAATACTTTATCCAGCTATTTACATTCCTAGGGCTTTTTTACTAAAAAAAAGAGCTACCTAAGTTTATTGAATCATTGTATATTTATAATACCAAATTATTTGTAGAATCAGGAAAAGAATGATTTACTTTTTATTTTTAATGTTTGCAATTTTATTTTTATAAGTTTACCAGTTGCGTATTTGTTGAAACAAAGTCCCGTTCTCTGCAATTTCTATATTTTTAGTATCTTTACAGTATCAACTTAATGCCAGTACCCACAGAAGGTTTTCCAAGCGCGCGCGCATGGGTTGGGAAATATAAACCCCCCACCCTGCCCCCAGCAAAAAAAATAATCTGTTGGCGCCATTGCCACTGAATAAAAATTTAGTCACGACTCTGGTACATGTATCTTCAGGGATTACGCAGCCATATGACGACAAGAAAAAAAGTATTAAAGATAAGATTAATCATCGTTTACTTAATTTTATAACTTTAATGGGCCCTATAATTAAAACAAATTTTCCAACTTAATTAATTTAACTTCTTTGTGTCTATAATGTATACTTAAATGTAATAAATTTTAACTGATTTCACTCCCAAAATCAACTTTGGTATCAATGATTTATCATGTTTTAAAATTTTTGTAATGTAAAAAGGGTTCCTAAACTTTTATGTAAGTATTTATGATTCTTAAATATTGTAAATCCTTTTTTCATCCTTAATGCTATATTTTGACTAATTGTCGATCATTATTTATCAACAATCTTCCTAATCATTAATTTATTTTGTTACTTTGAATCGACTGATTTTTACTAACATCTATACACCTACTTGACATAGTAACATATTAAATCCAAACACACCAAATATATTAAAATCAGAGCTATGTGTCACTCAATGGCTGGTGCAATTCTTGACATTTCACCGTCGGCCGTTCAGTTTGAAACATCGTCTGTCGTATGAAGAAACAACTCTTAGAAAATACAAACATATATTGTGCGGTCAGCTTTAAAAGCAGTTTATTATAGAATTTGTATTATTTTATATGTGTTAATTATACTATCAAAAATAACAGCTGCAAATTACTTGACGTAAGAAATATAAGAGTATAAAAATTGTTTTGATAGGCTAACTTTTGCAAAGGTAAGAACCAACATTCTGGTTCTCAGAACCAGACTGTAGCTAAGAACTATTTAACTCTGCAGTAGTAGGTGTGTGAGATCAAGAGAAATACTTGTGAATCAAGTTGATGATGAAAAAGCTATTTTGATTTTAGTAACATAAAAGTGATTAGTTATCATGTGATTATTAATATGTAGGCCCTACATGTAAAAATAAAAATTCCCTGGTCAAACCAAGGGAGCTCGGGGTAGGAATCCCTCTTTACACCCTTTCCAATTCTTTGTTCCGCTCCTACATATTTATTAAGATGGCGTGAAAGGGAACGCGAGTTAAGATAAGTATTTTTACAGTGTTTATAATATTTTTCTTTTTGAATAAATAAATAAACAATTGCTAGTTGAATTAACTTACATTTTGTAAAAATAGTTCTTTAATAGTGTCAATGGACATCCTGGAATTTGATAACTTTTCCTCTAAATCTAAAAAAAGTCTCGTAAATTTCACTATGCTCATGGCAAGCATTCAAGAACTGTTTATATTACTGTGAAAAAAAAATTAAGCTTAATTTATCTACTAGAATAATATTTTTTTATTTCAGCAAAAATAAATGAATATAGTTTTTTGCTATTAAAACTTCAAAAGTGCTGGCTTAACCCCATCACGTTCTCTTCCATCCCACCTAAGAAAACTGAAGGTATTTAAATTGTACAGGAGAAAAGTGGGGGGGGATCCAAGTTTAGCTCAAATTGTGTGAGTGCTGCCATCTGTTATACAATCATTAGACCTTTCTAATGCAATTTAGAAAATGGTTTGAATATATCTCTTTCATATTAAGACTAATGAAAAAATTGTATTGCTTGGTTACAATATAGGGTTTGAAATATAAACTTTGTTGTCCTAGAAAATGTAACTTTTCAATCTTTTTTACGTTTGCACTAATATTTTGTTTATAGGCCTATTATAGTCAGCAATATGTTTTCACTCGATAAAAGAAAATTCTTACTGTTCGGATGGTTGCTGCAGGTAGGTAAGGTAGGGGTAGTGACGAATGGTAGATCGGGGTGTTTGTTGCCCCTCCTACAACCACCATCAGCTCGCTACACAAGATGAACAGTTGTTATTTGGTCTCAAGGCCTCTTGTTTGTCCGTCTAGACCCTAGGGGTATAAATCACGGTTCGAAGACATTACTCTCCAAACGTTCGATTGTTCCCGGGAACCATCCAGACATCAATCTCAACCTCGGAGCGATATTTCGAATGTTCTTCTAACCGCGCGAACTAGCTCAGGAGGTGGTACCGACTACATTTTATAGGAGACGGAAGGGGGAGGCTACATCTACCCTCAAACAAAAGAAACCCAAGCAAAACAAATGAATTAATATAGTCACCGTTCTCTTTCTGCTATCAAGAGCTACGATATTAAAGAAATTATTTTACAATCAGGCTGAATTTTTTAAAGCCATTTAGACTTTTATGGAAAGAGAAAGTTTTAATTCAAACACATCTTAGTAATAATAACTATCATTACCATTATTTTTAGAAAATCGAATAATTAATTACTTTTATTTATGTTTACTTTTATGTTTGTTTATCTAAGACTGCTTCAAAACTTATATTTATTATATGAGTTATATGTGAAATCCTTTAATTATTAACATTCTACACAATTATTATAGTAATTAATTATGTTCTTCCATCCCACATCTAATATTAGTTTATTTATCTTTGTAATAATTATACAGGGTGAGGCTGAAACAATTCGACAATTAGTAACTTAAAAACTAACACTTTAGCCTAATTGAAAAGTGAATATTCACCAGCTAAATAAAAGCCAACTACATACTACACTTTTTCACTTTTTGAAGATAATGTCATTCAGGTGAGCTCCAATGGGCGTCAGGCAAAGCTCAGCACGTTCTCCATCACTTTCCTCACCAAAGATCATCTAATTGTGTCGGCCTCACCCTATACTTGTATCATTTTGTAACTTCGTTGTGCTTTTCTGTTTGATAGATATACTGTCTGCTGGAAAGCACTATAAAAGGGAAACATTGATAAATATTACTAATTTTAATATCACTATACAGTATGCAAAGACTATATATGAGGGATGGTGATACATTTTATCCATTTAAAGATCCGTTGCAAATTGTACAACCTGTTACTACTATATTTAGGTTTAAAGATTTTTATCTGAACTAACCAAATACATACTAGTTTATCTACTTATATCAGTTAGGTTTTAAAAATAGCATTTATTATTTTTAATATTTATATATTGTATATATATTATGTGTAGTATATATATAATACATGATATACAATTTATACACTATATATTGCCTGTATACATAGTGATGCATATATATAGTATATAAAGGTCTATATAGGCCTATAATGAAAAAAGTGTGTATATATTATCTATACACACAATCTATACACATTCACAGCTTGACTACTTTCTCCCCTGCTATCGTGATAAAACTAAATATTTATTCCCCCAGGGCTCAAAACAAAGTTTTTCAAAACAACAAAGATTTTCAAAACCACAAAGTCTTAAAATCCTGACCATGGCTGTGGTTAACTTCAATATGTAGGCTATGTATACAAATACCAGCATATTAAATGTCATTACCTACAGACGACTAAACATCACGAACGTATAGTCTTGTTTGAAGAAAACTAAGAGGCCAGGGTTCTATTCCCAGCCGGGTATACATTGAATGACTTTTACAAGTTCTTTCCACAAGAATTGAGGTACACTTCATCTAAATTTTACCTTGATTCTCCCATATTCCATATTTTATTCATGAAGCTGGTTTAAACTAGTGCGGAAAGCTATAAAGGCTAATAAGATACGGGACAAAAAAATATTATATAATTTAAATTTATCTGATTTTTTTTTCTCTAGAGATTGATCTATGTTTTGTGGTTTTAATCATATCACCTCATATTTCAAGTCTACTTGGATAACGGATAGTCCCAAGCTTAAACCCCATCGATGACCCAAGGTGTGCCACAAATTCAAATGGCCTCACTACCAGTCATTAAACGGCAAATTAACCAAATATGACCCACTTCGGTGGCTGTGTGTTCTAACGCGCTACTTTCATGTTGGACTAGGCTGCTGAAGACTGTAAGATCGTGGTTTGATCCCAGTCAAGTGCACCAAGGGTGGTTTTCCCTAAATTGTTTTCCACTTTTCATCCACACAAATGTGGGTTCACTTCCCCTCAACTAAACCTTCCTAATCCCTAAGCCAATAGTTTAATCTAGTACATAGGTGTATAAGCCAAATGGGTAGTAAGACGTGGTGCCTAAAAAAAATGTGGGAAGAGAGGAAGTCTGGTCAATGTTTTGGCCTCCAGGTATGTTAGTTAGAATAATCCGTCAACAGGCAGAGAACTGGCATGTGAAGCGTTCAAAACAAAAAAATTTGTGAACTTGGCATTCATACACCGCCTACACGTGGCTTGGCCAGGCGCATGCGTGGACAGTGCTAGAGAGGAGTGGTTGTTGATGCCATATTTAGCAGCAGACCACTTTGCCTACAATAAATTCGAGTGTACTCAACGCACAGCTCTTGTAATATAAATTGCGTCACTTCGAAATGCCATCACTAAATCAAATCTTAAGTCTAAATGTTATGTGATCTCGTGACGTATACATAACCTTTAAAAAAAATTTAAGAAGAATGTGGTTAGCTAGGAAAGATATTTTGACGCATTACGTATAAAATAAATGGTACGGTGCACCGCACAGACTTTCTCTCTCTTTCTATAAACTCGTAAGATTTCTGAACGGAATAATGTACATTGTATCATCACCACTCCACATAAGAACACGCATAAAATAATATACAATGATATATAATCAATGAGAAAAGAGGCGCATCTTTGTCCACCTAAGAGCATTTCAAACAGTTTAATGTCTTCCACAAGGGTCAACACTTCGTATTAAAATTTCGATTTCTGGTTAAAATTTTAACATTTTATAAGGTGTTGCAGATCTTCAAGTCATCGCATTGATATTTAATTATTCATTTATACATTTTGACCAATAAAAAATGTAAATATTGACTATTGAGTCTAAAATGGAGATAGATCATTGCTATGCAAACATTTCTCCTAAGAGCTTTAAGGAAAAATAACATACTTTTTTAGATACTTATATTTAATTACTCTATGGCATTGGAGAATTATTGCGTTAAGACTTAAGTAGTATATGTTTACAACTAAAGCTCACAAAATTGTATTAATATATTTGCAAATATCTCAGAAACTGTTGCTTTTATAAAAATATATGTCAAATAAAAGTTTTTTATTTCTAATAGTCCTACAATTTTGCAATGATAAGTTGTTTAGTTTCTCAAATAGTTGTGGAGATACGGAAATTAACGCTTCTGTAAAGTACCCTAAAAATCATTTTCATAGGAAAATGAAAATAGCCAGTTTATTTATAATCTTAATCAACGCCTAGATACGAATTTTAATCAAAATCGTTTGAGCAGATTTTGAGAAAACCAAATTTTTCTCTTTTCGCCCTTCAGTAAACTACCCTTAATTTTAAGTTTTTATAGACACACAGACAGACGGCATTGCAAAGACTATTTTTTAGGGTTCGGGGGGTCATGAGACGTCGACATCCATCAACATTTCAGGTTAGTTTTTTTTTACGGTCGCAATACTTAAACTTTAATGTCCAAAAAGTTAAAAAAATTCATATAATTGCGTATAGATTGAAAGTTATTGATTTTATAAAAATATGTTTCGGATAAAATATCTGTATTATAAATATATATACATATTTGTAATGCTAAGTAATTTCATATCTCAAATAGTTTCGGAGCTATTATAAAAAATGTTAATTTACGCATCAGACCGGAGCCCTTAAAGCCATTTTGCCGAAATATTGAGAGTAGCCATTTTGTTTGGAATATTTATTAATGTTCATAAATGAAATTTAATCAAAATCGTTAGAGCCGATTTTGAGAAAATCGACTTTTTCTCTTTTTGCCCTTCAGTAAACTACCCTTAATTTTAAGTTTTAATAGACACACAGACAGACGGCATTGCAAAGACTATTTTTTAGGGTTCGGGGGGTCATGAGACGTCGACATCCATCAACATTTCAGGTTAGTTTTTTTTACGATCGCAATACTTAAGCTTTAATGTCCAAAAAGCTAAAAATATATATATAATTGCGTATAGATTGAAAATTATTGATTTTATAAAAATATGTTTCGAATAAAATATTTGTATTATAAATATATATACATATTTGTAATGCTAAGTAATTTCATATCTCAAATAGTTTCGGAGCTATTATAAAAAATGTTAATTTACGCATCAGACCGGAGCCCTTAAAGCCATTTTGCCGAAATATTGAGAGTAGCCATTTTGTTTGGAATATTTATTAATGTTCATAAATGAAATTTAATCAAAATCGTTAGAGCCGATTTTGAGAAAATCGACTTTTTCTCTTTTTGCCCTTCAGTAAACTACCCTTAATTTTAAGTTTTAATAGACACACAGACAGACGGCATTGCAAAGACTATTTTTTAGGGTTCGGGGGGTCATGAGACGTCGAAATCCATCAACATTTCAGGTTAGTTTTTTTTACGATCGCAATACTTAAGCTTTAATGTCCAAAAAGCTAAAAATATATATATAATTGCGTATAGATTGAAAATTATTGATTTTATAAAAATATGTTTCGAATAAAATATTTGTATTATAAATATATATACATATTTGTAATGCTAAGTAATTTCATATCTCAAATAGTTTCGGAGCTATTATAAAAAATGTTAATTTACGCATCAGACCGGAGCCCTTAAAGCCATTTTGCCGAAATATTGAGAGTAGCCATTTTGTTTGGAATATTTATTAATGTTCATAAATGAAATTTAATCAAAATCGTTAGAGCCGATTTTGAGAAAATCGACTTTTTCTCTTTTTTCCCTTCAGTAAACTACCCTTAATTTTAGGGGTAGATATCCAATTCCAAAAACCCCTCGGGGCAACCCTATGAAAACCCTAGATATCAAGTTTCAGCTCAATCGGTAAAATAGTTTAGGCTCTAGTTGGAGGTACAGACAGACAGACAGACAGACAGACAGACGGAAATTCAAAAACCACTTTTTCGGATTCAGGAAGTCATGAAACGTCAAAATTCATCAAAATCTCGAGTTCGATTTTTTTGACGATCACCATACTTTCTCTACCTGTAAGATAGAGAGAAAGTAAAAATATTTTTATATATAGTTGCTAGGTCTGGGTGTTTAATTCTAAGCAAACCATACCAGTTTAAGTTAGTTTGTGAGTTTGGAGATGATACAATCTGTATGCTTACAAAATATATAGTCCAAATACCCAAATAATAATAGTTTTTAGATGGACTTAGCTGGCTTCTATCTCAATAAAGTCGTTTAATTAAAATTAATTTGGCTTAAGTATTCGATGTATACATTCTAAAAAAAATTTCTTACTATGTCAAACTAGGCTGCACCCAAATATTGACCCCAGCTTTTGTAATTTTCATAATTGGGCAACACAATGAATCCATCTGCATTTTTGCTAAAAGAATCTTTTAAAAAATATAAATACTTGTTGTAGTTTTTGTTGTCAAAATTGCCAACATTTTACTATTTTATAAGTGTTATTTAATAGGTGTTGGTAATCTATTTAACGTGACAACTTGTGGTCATATGACTTGACATAGATGAATATATAAAATGATATAAAGATGCGGTTACAACCCTACTTATCAACCATAAAAGCTTGTCTATTTTAATTAATCATGACATGCGCATTTATGCAATTGTCATTGTAGGCGTTCTAGTGGCAACATAAATCCCGTCGAAGTCGAAAATGGTTGTGTTATCTTATATCTCACGATATTAATTAATCGTTCATATGAAGCTTTATCCATGTGTCCATCACAGACTCTCCCTTTAAGAGTGAATAATGACCCTGGGCACAGGAATACTCATGGATATCTCAGTGGTAGAGAATTGGCAAACTACTCCAAAGGTCTCTGGTTTGATTTCAGGTGTCATTTTTCAAATTTAAAAAATACAATATTTAGATGCGGCTGTAATTGTACTCAAAAACTCAAATAAGGTGTCTATTTGATTCACCATTTATTAAGAAAGTTGGACTGTTGAATTACATAAATTTAAGCGGTCAAACCAGGCCTCTTAAGACCTGTTTGTTTTTTACCTCAAACCACTCGACAAATGAGATGGGACATTTAATTATACAAATGATTGTATTATGGTTGTGTGCACGAGTTAAAACCAATTTGTAGTGCGTGCGTCGCTTTCTTGTTGACTGTAGCGTAGTGTGTGGAGGCCTGGAGACCTCCCACATAGAAATGTCTGCTGTTTGTCCTCTTCTGGCCTTGGCACTGAGACTTGAGAGCAAGGACATTCCTAAAAAGATAAGTTAGGGAACTGACGAGGACATTGACAAAACGAGGGTTACAAGACTAATGACTGGGATTAATATAGCACGATTATGGCAGGAAGGACCTTTTTGAAAATAAAATACAATCATAATTTGTGTTGTCAAAATTGGAAGAATCTCAATGTTCTATTAGTTTTATTTTTAGGTTATTTTATTAGTTTATCAAAAGTGACAGTTTCAGATCACATGACTATGAATGCGTGAATGTATAAGCTATCTAGTAACCTTTTTAGCTGTGAGATAAGGCTCTTACAATTAAAATTAGACTACCTGTGATTGTTTAGGTAAAAATATATTGTGAAACAATTTTGCCCTTCAATTAAAGAAAGAGTGTAATTAACTATGGTGAGTATAATATATATATATATATGACCGCCTCTGTGGTTTATTGGTCAAAGTTCCAGGCTACATATCCAGAGGTCCCAGGTTTGATAAACGCCGCTTCCAGATTTTTCTGTGAAACAATGAGTTTGGAACGAGGTCAACTCATATTCGTGAGGACGATTGAAGGACAATTGAAATGCTACTTGAATTAAGAATTAGCGGCTCCGGTCTAAAAAAGTGAGATACCCCTCAGAAAGGTTTGCTGTGCTGACCACATGATACCTTCTATCCTCAAGTGATGGCACTTTCTTCGCCAACATGCGGTTGCCGCTGTTCTGTCTAGTTTGCTTGCGGGCTGACGCCACGGAGTTTAGTTATGTATATGTTACAGGAAAAGTAGATTCTCCAGTAAGAGTCGACTTTACCTAGGCCGAGTCGACTCTTACTGGTCTTTTTAGTAAAAGTTGATTAAAAACGAAAAGTGATGAATTTCGATCAACATTTACTAGTCAGAGTTGACCGTACCTAGGGAAAGTATACTCTTACTACCTTGAGTTAGTAAAAGTTGACTTTTTGCAAGGAAATGGTTTACTACCTAATAAAAAACAAATAAAAAAGCAAAACCTTTATGATACAAAGAGAGATAGAAATATTTATTATTTATTACAGCAAGGTAAAGATTTGTGACACTTAGAGTTTCAGAGCTAACCTAACCTAACCTAACCTAACCTATAAAACAACCGTAAACAAATAGAGCTGGGATATTCAAAACAAAGATGTGCGCGCGAAGTCGCATGTGGAGAGCAACATCGCGGAATCAACTTTTACTAAACCACAGCAGGCATAGTTAACTCTTCCTAGGAAAAGTTGATCTGTTTATTCTCTATCAACTTTTACTGATACTTTTAGTAAGAGTCGACTTTACCTAGGCCAAGTCAACTCTCCCTAACAATTTACTTTTCCTGTGACATATATATATGTGTGTGTGTGTGTGTGTGTATGTACATATGATCTTGATTTTTTCTTAACTGAAACATAATTTTGTTTGGAGAATCTCTTCAGCGTCTTGATATTTGTAATATAAAAATAAATATAAATCATTTCATTATTTTATTTATTTTAAGTGCAGGTTTTTTTTCATATAAGTAAAATGTATCCTATTTGAAATACTCTAGAAGAGGCATCATACTCGCGGCTTAAGTTCCTTTTGATGGCATTATGGGTTAATGCTGATTTTTATAAACTTATTTAGATACACTCTTTTCGATTTTAACACTTGGAAACTGAGCATTATTTGGGGAAACTTAGAAAATGAGGATTGTATACCAAGCTGTTACTCCTTACTCAAAAAAGATCGTTTCCCAAAAATTATTAAACATGTGCATCAAATATTTATAATGTTTGGCAATACATTCGCGTATGAACAATTGTGTTCACTTAATTGACACATATTTGTCATCAAATATAAAATTAACTTAAGCACAAGAATTAAAGATACGAAAAGAGTTGGATTCTAAATAGACTATATTTATTATTTATCTAACTTATATATTGCCCAAGTATTTTCTTATCTTAAATTAACGCTATTTACTTTTAACTATTTTAGAATGTTATCTAAAATGTTGTACAAGAATTGAAGACAAACCATTGAACAAGACATGTTCATGTACCCATGTGTCTATTTTAATGCAGTAATTAACTATGTCACAATATATATTATTTTTGATGAAAATACTTTTATTTTAAGCTGTTGGCCTACCTCTATTCCGTCTTTAAGAATATGGTTTTGACTTTCTACTTTTTATTAAATTATATATAAACTTATAATTGTGACTACACACTTTTTTTTAGCCATGCCTACCTAGTTTTTATAAATCTACTTCGTGTGGTTGAAAAAAAAATTTCAAAGTTTTGATGAAATCCTTAGCCTGTTTAGAAACTTTGAGTGGGCCATACACATTCTATTAGCTTGTATAAGAATAAGGCTAAAAGGTTGTCAGTTAATATGTGAAGGTAAATCTTTATTATACAATAAGTAATAGATTTATAAAACAAAATACAAACTAGTGAAATGAAAGAGACTCCTCTGAGGACTTATCCAATTTAAATGGGATAACAACTTTAAGCAAATCATAATTTTGGTAAGGAAATGGTTTATTATTTTGAAAGGAAGTTCATTCCTTTGTACACGAGCCTTGATTGTCTGCTGAAGAAACTTCCTCGGAGTGTTTGCTATTTTTGTCCCGTCTCTATGACCTATGACATGTTCTGCCTGTGACGTGAAAAGTAGCCTATCTCTGTAGAACAATGACACTCATTGGATGAAAAGAAACCATTTCTAACTCCTCTTCAAGAAAACAAAACAAACAATAATTAATTATACAATAGTAATGTTAAGTGGTCCGCAGAGTAAGACGGTCCGTGTACAAAAAGCGAAATACTTCTGATTGGAGGAAGAACTTCATTTTCATATGAACAGCCTTATTTATCTGACCGCTAGAAATGTTGATAAATATACTTTCACTTATTCATCTGTCATCCTTCTGCAGCTTTGATGGATCAATACCTATAAACTTATCTTATTAATATAGTAAAATGTAATCAATGTTGGTTACATAGTATGTTTTTATTTTCTAATAGACTCTTCCTAAGACAATTGGACTGTAGCTGAGTCCATCCGACCAAACGGATAGACAACTAGTTCAGTAAAGTAGCACAGGTTGAACTAGATGTCACTTTAGGGTGTGGCTATCTATCTTATACCTTAAAAACTGAGAACTTATTGAAATCAGTGAAATTGTTTTAGCCTATTTATGCTTAGTAAAATATGTAACAAAATAGAAAAATAATAATTTTAAAATGAAAGTACAAGAACCCCCTTAACCCTTTCAATATGTTTTCTAGTTCAAACGCAGTCATGTATCCGAAATTCTGTTTAGTTTGTCGTGAGATGATATTTTAAGGGTGCCATCTACTCTTTTTAGCACTGCGGCTTATTATCCGTTCGGTTTATACGCTTATTTACTAACTGCCCTAATGGTTCTAGGGATTATAAAGGTTATATTTAGAGGAACTGTACTCGCACTTGCTTGGAGGGGGATTGGAAAACCATCTTAGAAAAACCACCCTCAGTACACCCGACTGAGAATCGAACCTCGATCTCCCCGTTATCGGAAGTCTAGGTCTAACACGAGAGTAGCGCGTTAGACCATGCGGCCACCGAGGCGGGTGCCATATAATTATCTGGGTACATAATAGCAATCCAGTATTTATTTCGAGGATAACCATTCTCAAGTATCACAATTTACTAATACAATCCTTATTATATAAAATGATTATGTTATAAAGCAGCGTTTTTGAAACCGTGCTCCGTGGAGCCAAAGGGCTCCACCATAGTTATTTCAGGTTCCGTGAGGAAATTTTAGAACATTATTTATTGGTTTTTCACATCAAAAAACAGCATCTGTAATTAAGAATGAGTTGTTTTTTTTCAAATCTGAATAAAGGACATTTGCAAAAGGCACCGCAAGAACATAAGATTTTATCCATTTGTTTGATGCTATTATACTTGTAAAAATTCTGTTATAATTACTTATAAAATAAACTTTTTTTGCGTGAGTAAGATAAGATTTGTCTTACGATTTACCTTAATTTTATAACTTATGAGTGAGTTGTTATCATCAAATAAATATAGACCTATTTAAAAAAAATATTTTAAAATGTAGGGTGTTTAAATCCATATGGACATCTTTCCCCTCAAATGTGTGTTTATACATCTAAAATAAAACAAATGCTTAAATAACGTGACGTCTGCGAACGTCTGTAAAGTGTTTCCGTTCTCCTAAAGATGAACGGCTGTTAACTAAATATAGTTACTCAATTGTAATAAACGTTTGTTTATTTTGAATGTAGTATTAAATTATAATTTTTTACTCACGGCGTCTTACTTAACCGCCCGGGCATCCGCATATTTACTCTGGTGAGTAAGGGATGTATAAGGTATAACTTAGAGGAAATATAAACTCATATGACTAGAGGGAAAAAGGAAGTAAATTTATAGAGAAACACTTTCGGTATACCTGATTGGTATCCAAACTTTCACCTTCCTGCTACCAGAAAACTGTATTTTGATCACTTAGCATTCACACTGATGCGGGTATTACTAAATACTGTTCTGTGATGATCTCAAATATTATCTGACAGCTTTTTTTTTTGTACTACCCATTCAGGTTATACGCTTATGGGTTATGGATGAGGAAGGTTGAATTAAGAAAGTGTACCCACATTTGCGTCAAGGGGGAGTGGAAAACATCTTGGTAAAAACCACCCTCTATACAGCCGATCAGTATTCGAACCCCGATTTCCCTGTCATCAGCGGTCTAGTTTAACACGAGAGTGAAGCCTTTAAGCCATGAGGCCAACTAAGCAGGTTGTTTGAAAATTAGTGATGATTTCGTTTACCAGTCGTGTATTGATAGAAATTGAATATATATAAACTGCACAATTAAATTTCTACTGTTGTTTTACTTTCTATAACATAATTAAAATATTTATAATATATATATATTATATATATGCTACCTCATCTTCAGGCTATACACATATGTCACGTGTTAAGGATGAGAATGGTTAAATTTAGAAGACATGTACATCTATTTGTATGGAAGGTAAAATGGTAATCCATTTGGAATAAACACCCAACCATGATTCGAGCTTCGATCTACCTGGTTGGCATTTTTTGTGAGTAACGTCTTCTTAGACCATTCTACCACTGAAGTGGGTCGTTTTAATTTAATTTTTATAATAATCTACGTCATATATTTGTTTAGGATTTCCGGAGGATGTCAATACATTTTGAAACAATAATTGTGGTTTGTTTGTTTATGCAAATGAAAATGTGAGTGTTTATGTCTTATGGACCTACAAAGTAGCCAAATATGTTATCAACGTTTGAGTCATCTGTTGTAACTAACATCATACTTAAATGAATGTTATCTAGATGTCAGTTTGTGACCCATCAACCGGATATTACGTATAAAGTTCATTTCGCTAACCTTCAGGCCACATCCCAACAGTTCAATAAACAAAGCCATTCAAAATGGGAAGTATATTTGGTACTAATCCAGCCGTGCACAAGGGCACGTCTTCAATTAAACTAAATAAAGGTGAAAAATTACACCTAAACATTGGAGTCGAGCCTTCTCTGAGCCCTAAGCTTGGAACGTTTTAGCGTCACGGGTTATATTCTTTTGTCCAAGAATCATTTTTAAATTATATTTAATTTAAGTTTCAGCCATTCTTTCGTTTTTAAAAGAAACACTATATAGTTTATAATTAAAATTAATTTTATATTTTCTGTTTTCTAAGAGTACCAGAGTACCGTATTTAAAGTAATGATGCACACAAAGGATTCCCAAAATTTTTTTTTTGAACTTTCTCTAGATCCCTCAGGGAGAGAAATATTGTAATTGTCAAAAAGAAAATCGAGAATTTGATAAATTTCAACATTTCATGACCCCTTTAAACAGAAAAAGTGTTTTTCACGATGTAGTCTCTTTGTCTATATCTCAGCTTAGAGCCGAAACCATTTTACCGATCGGGCTAAAACTTGGCATCTAGTGTTTTAATAAGTTTCCCTCAAGGGATTTTCAGAATAAGTTATCCAACCTTAAACCCACTTTGACGATTTTTATTAAATTTTGTAACGATTTTGATCATATCTCCAATAATATTTGAGACACAAAATATATTATCATTGTAAAATTGTGGTATTTTTCAAAATTAAAATATTTTATTTGGAATATATTTTTATAAAACCAATAATTTCTGAGCTATGAGCAAACATCCTTATATATTTTGTATGGGGTATTTAAAAATTGAATAAGATTGTCATGCACTTTGGTGGACAGAGATTTTATCTTGTCTCGATGTTTCTGTAACAGTGTATATCACACAATTGATTATCTTTGGTGGAATATTTCAAATCTCACCATGTTGTCATATTTTCTTTTCAAGCAAATGTCCACAAGTTTCAGGCACTTAACATTTCCTTGAGGTTATTTTTAGCACCCAAAAGTACAAACGCTCTCTTATATACATCAATCTTAATGGTTTTCCATCTGAAATTTCTTATTGACGTTAAGCTACATTATTATAGTTAACTAATGTCTAAAGTTTTTATTTAAAAAACGCATAAGTTAGTAAAAGTATTAACACTTTAGTTATTTGATTTGTTTATGCGCACCGCGTCTTACTACCCTTCCGGGCTATACTCATATTTAAGTCACACTATTGGGGTAGAGGTGAATAAGGTGGAATGTATGTCAATTTAGCCACATTTGTATGCAGGTAGAGTGATAAACTACTTAGGAAAAAACACCCATAATACATCCGTACGGTATATTTACACCGACCACCCCATCACCAGTGAACCAGACATACAAGACTAGACTGATACCTTAGTCCACGATTCTTCTAAAGCGGGTACAAAGGTTATTAATTGTTTAATCTAATGTATTTTGATTAGGAGGGAGGCTTACAGCAAGTGCACACTAATTAACTTAGAGAGAGGATGAGAAAAACACGGTGATACTCTATTTCTTGGAAAAACATCATCGATGTACCCGAACAAGATTCGACCCCCCAAACTTTTCGTCAGTGAATATCAAGATTATTGAGAGCCTAGCGTCTTTTGATAGCGTGACCACGTGTGTGGGCTTAAAATTCAGTAATAAAAGTACCCACTTAGGTAATCTAATGGTCTGAGGCATAAAGCTCAACTGTCATTGACAAAGAGTTAAGGGTTAGAATCTCGGTCAGGTGTACTAGGAGTACTTTTTTTCTAAATGGTTTTCCACTCGCCCTCCACACAAATACGAGTATACTTCCCTAAAGTTCAGCCTTCTTCATCCCCAACACATTAGCGTAAATAGTAAATAATAATACCTAGCACCGAGTCTTACTACCCATTCGGGTTATACGCTTAAGTACTAATTACGCTAATGGGTTAGGAATTGGAAAGTTTGAATATAGAGGAAGTGAACCCCCATTTGCGTGGAGGGAGAGTGGATAACCCTCTAGGAAAAAATATCCCCAGTTAACCCGAGCTAGATTTGAACCTCGATCTCCCCGTCCTCGGCAGACTAGCTCAACACAAAACTAGCGCATTAGTTAACTACGCCACTGAGGCGGGTAATTAGTAAATAATACCTACAACCCAAATGGGAAGTAGTGGTGCAAAAAAAGTAGTAAAAGTACGGCTAATTTTAAACGTATTATGAGCCTCCCCTTCGTTAACAAAAAGGAGTTTGGGAAGTTAAACTGTGTACATATACATCTCTCTTCATTAAAGTAGAATACTGCTCCTTATTTTTATGTGATCTACAATGTATATAACTATATTGTTTAACATAATTATGTCATAGATTTTCATATCAAATAGAAGTTCATTTAATTTACGAATCTATTAAGTCTTTCAAAATGAATTTGTGGAACAAGTATGCATATAGCTTTGCGTGTGTATCAAACATTATTCATGTTGCAAGTATACAAAACGTTTTGAAAGAACCAGTTAGTTAAAATAGTAGAGTGTTCTGTTAATATGTTTCTCAATGTAAACATACAAATGAAACAAATGTCAAAGAAAGAATTCCGAAAGTTCTTTTGTTTATTGCGTGTGGGGGGGAGGGGTGGAGAAGATATAAATATAGTGTTTGATCCATCTTCAAACTCTAGGAAACGAAAGAAGTTGTATTTTTTTTTCTTACTGCAAAGACGCTATGATTTAAAGAAGAAAAATAAAAAATTGTTCCACGACGACAAAGGGAAAAGCAGGCCTACACGATTCGCAAGAAAGTAGGTCTATAAAACTTGATGTTCGTATAAGAAATGAGAAGGGAAAGGAAGAAGGACCAGAGAAATAGAAAACGGAAGTTTGTGCACACGTGGCGGAGCGAATTGGAACTTACGACTCCCTTTGCGAACGCCCAGCAACTAACCGGTAGGTTTTCTTCCTCCGTTGTTCATGGACTCTTTTTTTTTATGTGTGTGTCGTCGAGACGCTTCTTCTTCTTCTACTCCCCCCTTATTTTCTCCCCTCATATAGTGTTGTCTGTTTTTGTGTAGGCTACACTTCTCGCTACTTAGTTAAAGTTCAGTCTCCTCTGTGATGTATTTTCGAAGGTCGCATTCTGCACCACGATCTTTAATTTAGCCCACGTGCTACGCCCACTGAGTTTTCGAGTAGTACCGAACTTTCCATGGAAAACTCAACAGAAATAATTAACACAAGCACAGGATAAAAAAAAAAAAAAGGAAAGGAAATGGACGTTTCAGAAAGCTTTGTAATAATTATCATGCATCCCGTCAGGAGAACACTTATTTNAAAAAAAAAAAGGAAAGGAAATGGACGTTTCAGAAAGCTTTGTAATAATTATCATGCATCCCGTCAGGAGAACACTTATTTTTAAATGTGAGGCCGTTGATCATGTTCTTGGAACACACACAAAATAACTCTTGGTCATTTGTCAAAGTGACTTTTGTGATTTTTATTTGTTCTTATTATTTAAATATATAGTCACTCAAGTGCCACATTTTAAAAGCTCTCAAGTGGCACAAATTTTTAAGAGTATCTTTTGGTTAGAACGTTAGCTATATTTTTCATAGAAAATGAATTAATCACTAATGCCAAGTTTATTTATAGGTTATACTTCTCATCTGAACATGATAAAATATTAAAATGTCAGACTCCTTGGTATAGAAATCAGTGTGCCTGGCTATGAACCTAGGTGTCCCGTGTCTGGTTCTCAGATGGTACCTTAGGTATTTTCACTGAAAGTGGAATTGCCCCATCGGTCACCAGGGTTAAGTTAACTTAGCTTAAGTTAGGTTTAAGATCATTCCACCTCCACACCTTCATTAACTTTATCACATCATATAATTAAAACAACAATATAGACAACCTCAATAGGTGTACCCTGGCCAACGTTTTGTGACAACAGAAAAGCTAAAAGTGTACACACACACACACACAGGCGACCAAACTAGATACTATATCTCTTTTGGTCACAGATTATTTTACTTATTTTATTTTATCTATAACATATTAATAAAGTAATAATCCTTTCATGTTAAACGTCATTGATTAACAAGGTTAAGGTTCAAGCCCTGGCTGTTTGTAATGAAGGGTTGTTTTTTTAAATGGTTTCCTCATCTCCGTCCATGCAAATAATGGTACATTAAATTCTTCCTTCCTTCATTCACATCGGTGGGCATTCTGACAGAACGTCAAGCTCATCAAGGTTCATTTACAAATGGCAGGAAGGCTGATATTTGAATCTCGGCCTGGTGTGCGTTTTTGTTATTTTTTAGATGATTTTCCAATATCCCTCCATGAAAAGTCTGGTACATTTCCTCTCGTCTCTACCCTTTTCATCCCTTCCCCGTTAGTGTAATTGACAGGAAAACTCGGACGGAAGAAATAATACTTAAAAAAACTCGCATGGTGTATTTATATTTATATTATGTACCAACAGTCCGCAAAGACGACGATACAGTGAGACGCAGAGCGTCCACGCTATTTATAGTAGCTATACCCCTTCTAAACCCCTCCTCTTGAAGTTGCCGTGGACTTCATTTGTGTGTTGAGCGGAATTACTGAATAGCACTAGTAAAAGTAGAAATAAAAAAAATCCTCTAAAGCAGAATGGGGCGAAGAAATGTTTACACTCATTAGTCACGCCGTGATTTTTCACGACTCCCATGAATACATGGCGTAAAAAAAAATTCTTTGATGGTACCGTCCATATTGGATCCATAAAAACTTTCTCCGACAGATTCCTAGAAAAATAAGTTTTTCTTGGTTTTGTTTACATTTTGTCTCTTTAATTTGAATTTGGAAGCAAAGAGGTGGCAGTTTAAAAAAATGTTTTTTTTGTTTAGTTTTTACTTACAATTAGCTATTTTGAAACTTTCTATAATTCTTTTTTCAAATAATATGTAAATCGTCTGCGTTCAAAATGGGAGAATTTTAACTATTTGTAATATCTGTATGGTTTTCCTATATAACCTTCTTTCATTTGTTTGAATGTTTGAAATTAATATGTTATCCATATAATTTATATATTGTTATAACGCAGAATTTTTTAAGCACCGGGTATTACTACCCGTCCGAGCTATACACCTATGTACTTATTACTCTAATGTGTTAGGGATGAGGAAAATTGAATTTGGGGTAAGGTGTCAGACCTTAAAATGAAAACTTATGTTTTTTAAAAATCAAATTAGAATTTTGAGTTTATCATAATTTTTTCCGAAATGTGAACTTAAAATGTTAGCGTAGGCCTATAATGCAATACTATTTGCTCCGGCCAAGGAATTCAACTTCTATTCAAACATGAATTATTAAATTGAACGTAGATCCCATTTGTTATACAAAACGATATTTTAAAGTTTTTTAATTAGACACGAATAACATGAAAATAACATGAATTCTTAAATTCTACATTTTTTTGAGTAATTATATTCTTTAGTGAAGAAGTTTAATTAGGAGACTAAATAGGCTATATTTTAATTAGCTAATTCCTTAGATAAATAAATGAGAGAACCTTTTTATAAACAACGTTGTCTGTGTAAAACACATTAATCTCACATAAATTATTATTTCTTCAGTTAGGAGTTGTGGGTAATATAGATTATAGTAACTGTAAAGCAAGTCATCACTCTTATTTATCTACTAAAAAGTGTTTGTGTTTATTATAAGAAAAGTGATGCGATTTCCACCTGTGTTAAATTACTACCAATAAAACTTCACTAGATACTACTATTTATTTTAGTTCGTTTTTGTAAGCTCATCTCATTACCCGCTTTGTCTGTATGCATAGTCCTATGTTTAGTTGACGTAATTACGCTAATTTGTTATATGTGAGGAAGGTTGAATTTATATAAATTGTACCTACATGTTTGTGGAGAAAGAGGGGAACATTATTTAGGGAAACAGCCTCAGTACACCCAACCGGGATTCAAGCCCCAATCTCCCTGTCATCGGTCTTATTGCGATATTAACGCCTTCAATTATTAAGCCACTGAAGCTTTCGTTAGTAATTCTCAGATAGGCCTCATTGATGTATAACCGTTGAAAATATATACTATATATACATTCAACGGTATAACCTTGAGATGGGAGGGTAAGGGAACGCGAGAAAGGGTTAGTGTTTTTGTAGTTTTTAGAAGGAAATGTTGTTTTAGTCTTAATAGACAAAATACTGCTTTAACACAAAAATAGAATTTAGTCTTCTTTAAATGGTGATATCAACAGTTGTTGAATATTTGTCATTCCTCATGAGTCTCATGAGCATAGTGACATTAAATTACAACATTTTTAAATGAAAATAAAAATTGGTCTTTTAATTCCTAGACATCCTTGACAGATATTCAATTACCACAGCTTATATCCCCATGTGAAGAAAATTAAAGTTTATATTTCTACTGGAGAAATATTATATTTATTTTGACAAAAAAAAAGTGATACAAAAACTGCAAAAATACCTTTTATCGCGTCCCCTACACTCCTACCTTTAGGAAACTTTAAAGGGAGAGCACTTAGCTTGCATACGTTTAGAAATCCCAGGTTATTTACCAAGTGGTTTGATATATTTGTTAATATTGTTTTCAGAAAAATGTTAGCGAAAGTTCTGACAAGTTAAAAAGTTTAAATTTTTAGTTTAAAGTATATTTTTTAAAATTGTGATAACCTACATAAAGCCCTATAAAACAAAACAATCCCACATTTTCATAAAATGTTCCGTTGTGACCCTAACACAGCGTGTTTGCGTGTTTATAAGATAAAAGAAAGCTATATTTAGGTTTCTAACTTTTTTTTGCTTTAATCTCAGAAGTACAGATCTAAAGATATGCCAAATATTGACAAAAAAAAATCGATCGAATAGATAAAAGTTTATTGAAAAAATTCTCATGAATTTCTATATACACTTCTTTTATATATTTATTTAATCGAATGCCATACTTCTAAAGTTTTGCAATGCCCTCGAATAACCTTGAGACACCTGGTAGTCTGGTACCACGCTTAGCTAGCTAGAGAACTGTACCGTCTCACTTTACATAATGTAATTCCACACGACATCTCATATGTCAGCTCTACCTGTATTGTGATCCAGATACATCTCCCTCTTTCTCTCTCTGTCCCTTTAGCTCTAAATATACGAACAAATAAAATATGGTCTTCTTAGATTGCTTCTGAACTATAACTGTTGTTGTTTGTTTCGCCAGATATCCTGTGTTGCATTCCATACCATTTATGATATATTGAATAACTTCACATACGTCATTTTTCTCTCGATATGAAAAGTCTTCAAAACTTCTGCCCTATTTTTTTGCTTTGTTTGGATTTTGGAAGTTACATAAAGCTATCTTTTTCTTGGAGTCACTAATAAAAATAAATGGTATGACAAAATCTTACCTAAAATCAATTTTTCTTGAAAAAAAACACACAAACAAAAATACATTGATATTTATAATCTGAATCACTCCCCTGATATATTATTAATATTATTATTATTATTATTATTATTAGCACCACATCTTACTACCCGTTTGAGTTATACGCACTTACGTTAATGTGTAATGGAAGGGTGATTGTGAGATAAAATGGAGGACCTACAGCTTAACGTGGGATCCGAACCACGGTGGAGGCCTGGCATTCCACACATTCATAAGTTGTGATTAATACACGTCTTGTAAGAGGTGAAGGAATGGTTTGGCATTCAGATAAATCTGTGCCGGGACTGAGGATCGAACCCTGCACCCCCAGCACAGAGGTCCAACACCTTACCCCTAGACTGCCAGGTCACCACTCGCCAGATAAACCATTTGAACAAAATCTTTATGTTAATTTTCAACAATGTAGAGTTTTAAAAATTTAAAATTATCCTTTATTTTTGAGCCAAAATCAAAATTTGACCTTGTATAACATATTATATCAAGCATGAAAAACATATTAATTTTTTTTCAACCATTTTAGCTCTATCCCCAGGTATAGACAAAGGGACGGACATTTTGATATGGGGACAGACAAAATGATATTCTGGGAGAATACACTATTTGTCTTGAGATTTGACAATTTTACTCAATAATGTCAAAGTATTCATCAATTATTCATTGCTTTTCCAATATTGTAAATAAGGTTTTATAACATGGAGTGTTAGACAATTTTTAATACGAGTAGCTTTTGGCTTTAAAGTAGATTTAGGTTTTTGGTTTAAGATACTCCTGTTTGATCAGAGGAGATATTTAAATTTCTGATAAATTCTTCATGGTTTTTTATTCACACACAAATACAACTCTACTTAGTGTTTGTGTTTAGAGCCAATTCGTTGAGACTAACATTGGTAACGAATATACTACCATTCTCAAGAGTTGTCTGCTGATTTCCTTTTATTACCAACCATACCCAAAAATCTATCCCAGGAACCCTGACTAAGTGACACAAAGCTATTCAGGTGATTTCAGGTTTAATTTCCATGTTAAGTTGTCGTTTTTAAACAATATTTTAATATAGTTTTTCTTTATTATAACGTTGACCGCATCAATTATTCATAAAAATAATAGGGTTGAGGAGGGTAATTTATAGGAATAGCATTCCCATTCCCGTGTTGAATGCAAGTCTAACACATTATACTATGTGGCACCAGTGTAAGTAACCCAAAAGTTAATAATGACTCTAAGAAATGCTGATGAATTGCGTATCTTAGATGAAATCCACAAACGCTGAAGTTAAGGGAAAATGTCAAAATCACAGTAAAAATCAGTTTCGAAAACCATTTCCAATATAACTAGTTGGGACTCGAATTTCGATGTATCCATCAAAAATATACCACTTTAGCTTCATGGTGTATGGATTGACAGTCTAGTTTCTTGTGTGATTTTCTAAGTTGGTTTAATCTATACATCTTTTGCTAATGTATCTCATTTTTAATTTTTCATTTATTTGAGGTAGTTAATGCGCATTTTCTGAACCGACTTATTATTTAATCAGACTACTTATTAACAAACTCAAAGCTATAAAAGACACAACATCCAGCACCCAGCAGTTAATTTAGCACTGTGAAAGGGGAAACCCTC
This sequence comes from Timema bartmani, assembly GCA_902151455.1. Lineage (NCBI taxonomy): Eukaryota > Metazoa > Arthropoda > Insecta > Phasmatodea > Timematidae > Timema > Timema bartmani. The sequence goes on along the minus strand of CABFWB010000110.1, from coordinate 441,383 downwards.
AGTCCAACAATGATAAATTTTTCAGACATGCCAGGAATCTATCCTGGGACCCTTAACTTAGTAGAAATACACGATAACAATTGAGATAAGGTGTCGGACCAACTACCTAATTGACTATTTTTTAGTGAGAACTGGAAATATTAGAACTAACTATAAAAAGCTGTGCCAAAGATGTTGCACAAACATTTCCATTATATATAAAATATAATAATGATATATATTTAATTATTTATGCATTTATGTGAAGTATTATTTTGTATAAGTTTAGTCCTGCACTTTAAAATAAAATATTTATATTAAACATTTATAAATAGGCTATTAAATATTTTTAAAAATTGTCCAGCCCTTTTATGAATATAACTTTTTTTTCAATGTCATATTTTTTTATTCATGATCAAAGCGTTAATTTTATGTACCATCAATTAAAGCTTTATCAATGAAACACTCCAATCTTATCAAAAATCTCAAAAATCCATTTTAAAAACTTACTTTTTTCAAATGAAATTCAGTTCTTATTAATATGATAACCGGCACAGATTTAACTGATTGCTAAACCCTTTCTTCACCTTTGACAAGACGTGTATTAATCACAACTTGTGAATGTGTCGAATGCCAGGCCTCCGCCGTGGTTCGGATCCCACGTTAAACTGTAGGTCATCCATTTCATCTCACAATCGGTGTTAATCAGAATATGATACAATTTAACATTATCACTTACATATCAGCTGATATTTCCATGGCAGGTAGCTCAAAAATAAAATGTCCATGTGATGTTACACCTTATGAATACTGCAGTGTGGATCTTGGCAGTAGGCTATTCGAACGTGAAATATGTTCTAAATATGGCTGGTTATGGCGCTTTTCCTGGAAGCGTGGTCGATTTTAACCGTTTCTGAGCCCGGAAGAAAGTCTCAATAATATTTTGGACGGTAAAATTCAATGCATTTGATATTTTTTAAAACTGTTTGAAGAATTGTCTCCGAATCATAACAGGAATTCAGTAACTAGAGTATTGTTGGAATTGAATTAGTGAAATACTGACTTTATCTCCGGAGCCGGCTCGTAGCATCATTACGCGTTCAGTTTATGATTTATTATTTTATTGGGCTAAACAATGCTTTGAGGGTGTTTTAAGCTTCCACCGTAGTAAATAAATCAGCTAGTATTGCTACCAATCTTCTTTATACTCATAGTTTTTTTTTAAATAAACTTAGTAAATAAATATTGATAGAGATAACCATATCTGAAACTGCCAATTTTTATGATCAAATTGTTTTATGTTTTTATTTATTATTGATTGATGTAAGGGAAGTTTAAACACAAACCGGAAATTATAACCTATAGGAATAAACATTGTGAGTTGTGGGAAATATGACGTTCCATCAATATCTGTCAGAATCTATCATGCAACATATTCTGTAAATAAACTTGTATATGTTTGCTCGATGTAATGTAAATTTTGTTGTTAGCAGCTTATTTTAGAAAAAAAAAGCAGTCTACTTTACTTCTATAATTTGTTTGATGTGGAAATCGGTTACACTTAGTCAATACAGTAACTAATAAAACCTATCAATTTGGCCACATGGTCTAAGGCTTCATTCTCAAAATAGAGTAGACTGCCGATGAGAGGCAGATCGGGGTTCAAATCCCAGTTGGTTGTACAGAGGGTTTTTCTCTCTCTATCTATTCCTCCATGCAAATGCGGGTGCACTTAATCTACATTAAACCTTTCTTATCCCTACTATACTATCGTAATTAGTACTTATGCGTATAACCTGAACGAGTAGTAAGACTTGGTACTAAAAGAAAGAAACTAATAAAACTTAGTTTTTTGCTCCGCATCTTACCACCCTTTTGGAATATAGGATCATATTTACGATAAAGGTAGAATTTAGAGGAAATGTACTATCATTTGCATGAAATAAAATGGGGAAAACCATTTAGGATAAGCCACTTTCAGTACAGCTAACTGGGATACGAACTCAAATATATCCATTACCATCATGAATTTTACGTTTAGTCCTTCACCAGAGTAAGTAACAACTAGGCCTATAGCCAATTCATTACATTAAATTATTAAAACACTAACTTGTGGTCCAACTCGTAACTCTCGTGTTTGAATGGATCATCGGTGTTGGGAAGATCAAGATCTCAAGATAAGGGTTCGAATCCCATTTGGATTTACTGAGAATGGTTTTCCCTACGTTTTTTCTCACTCTACCTACACACAAATGATGGTAATATTCCACTCAATCTCCACATTATTCATCTCTCTTTCGCTAGCCTAATTAAAGTAGATGTATAGCTCGAATGGGACTAAAGCTCGCTAAAAAAAACCAATAAAGCCATTTCAAGACAATATTGAATAAGGTTTTTCTATGAAAATAGCTAGGGAAAATACTTGAAATACTGTAACCAGGGAAACCACCTTTAGACTCCAGGTTATTAAACTGTGGGTCACATCCTTCCATGGTTCATAAAAATAATTTGGGTGTCACAGTTAAAAATGGATAAACTTTAGTTGGCCTGAATTAAATACTTATTTAATACATAACTATTAAAATAATACACTACAACCTTTTATTCTATATTTATTTAGTTTACTGCAGAAATAAACGTAATTCAACTTGATTACACGAAATCACTTTTAATAAATCGTTCGTAATATTTCACTTAAATAAAATACAGGCTTCCATTGGTTGAAAAAAAATATATTTGAAAACTGGATATTTAGTCAAAATAAGTAAGCTTAAACATTTTATTAAATTTGCATATATATATATATTTTTTTTTACTATTTTTAACAGTTAACTTTTATAATAATTTTCTTGTTTTTATTTGCATGCGCTAGGTTTGAAAATTTTGAAAGTTAAACTAACAACACTACTCGCTTCATTGCCCGCATGGTCTTGCAGAAGACTAAAATGCTGCTGACGGGAAGATCGGGGTTATAATCCCTTTAGCGTGTACTGAGGGTGGTTTATCATAAATGGTTTTCCACTCTCCCTTCACGCAAATGTGAGTACACTTCCTCTATAGTCAACCTTATTCATTCCTAACACAATAATAATTTGTGTATAAGCGTATAACCTTAAAGGGAAGTGATTTGTGGTACTATAAAACGTGTAGTCAGTATTGATAAGATATCTAGTTTAACAATTATTGCCATTGACAAATTGTAGCAGTTTCATTTAATCCTGTGCATCAAGTCACACATCCATTTTTTAAACCAGCGTGCCAGAAGAAACTCACAGTATGATTTAAGGGTAAATATATTAACTACGACATCCACACCCCAATATTTACTCAGGCACGTACATCTATTATAAATGTAATATTTTTTTCTCTTAGTTTTTGAGTTAGCTGAAGTAGTAAAGTGGTCGATTGTATCAGGCTCACGAAAAGTATACAAGCTTATCATAAAAATAACGCTCGATTTCACACTCATATGTTTTCTGTGATAAGAATGCAAGAAATCAAATTTTTGTATTTTAAGGTAACCCGCAGTGGTGGCACAAGGCGTTTAAGGGTCTCAATAGGTTACAAAAATATGCCTGAGGTTTCACATCTTCAGGCATTCCTAAGTTCCTTTGCCAAGTTTATTGGTCTTGAAGTTACATTGTTATCACACAAATATACTTAAGACTTTATTTATAGTGATTACTTCCTGGGCTACGCTGGATTTTAAGATACCATTTAATGGAAAAAATAATCAATTTGTCTCAATATGTATCCATGTAAATATAAGATTAAATAAAATAAAGATGTTGCCTGTGTTTAACTTTTATTTTACAAAGAAACACGATTTGAATACTAATGTGAATACGAAACAACCAACACAAAATATAATTTCTATTTAGATTTAATATTTAAATGTATTCTGCAATTTTTCGTTGGATATGGAGTTGATTTGGGGATCAAATAAGAAATAAAAAATGAATTATGCAGTCAAAAGAATAATACACCATTGATCGCATGACTAAAGAGCGAATATTTGAAAACCATCAATTTTATTGTATCCTCAGAAAAAATAGAGCCAATATGTTAAACCAAACGTTTTGGTAGTTAAATTTATACGAAATTTCAGCACAATTTGTAAAATAGTTTGGACGTGATGGAGGAAAAACCGGTAGCGAACATTTACTTATTATGTATTTGTTTGATTTGTTTACGGGTTGGTCCTACTATTAATTTAATCAACTATATTCAGATGGTAGGGTTAGTTTTGAGCTTTTAAATTAGTGTACTAAGATAATTTAAATTGTAAATCATCTTATGATCTAATTTTAAGTCTAATTTTGATTTAACGAGCTTTCTAGAAAATGCAGACACATTTTGTGTTCTATCAATTAATACTTCATTTTATTATATTTCAAGTGTTAGCTATAGGTTTTGGTATATATCCATCAAAAGTGGGCTATAAGCTTTGGTGATATCCATCAAAAGTGGGCTATAAGCTTTGGTGATATCCATCAAAAGTAACAACTGAAAATCCTATGACCTGACTTAAGAATACGTCAAAGTAGCTCTTGTAACTTTTATAGTTGTCAGATAAGGCGGGTTTTTTTTTTAGGAAAATTAGACTGTACGTGGTTAGAAAGTGCCAGATAAATACACACACAAACAAGAAATTAAGCAAGTTTTGAATTATGTTTAAACTGTCATCTCCCTTCTTTAACAGAACTGGTCTTACATCTCTCAAAAGGGGTATTGAAAATATATAAATTATTCCCTACACGCCTATTTGACGAAACTTGGTCAAAATCCAATGAATATCAATTTTTACTTTATCAATATTATTTCTATGGGAAAATTACAGAAAAGGTAACAATTCTGATCTTGGCTACTAACCCAAAATAATTATTATTAAATCAGCTTAAACGGATTAAAGTAGTAAGAATACTGTCAAAATAACGCCCATCTAAAGGAATTAAAAGAAATTCATTTATGTGATATCTAACAACTCAAAACATAGACAAATAAATGGTACGGAACCCCGCAAGAATTTTCTAGCTCTATTTTTTAGAAATGGAGATATTTACTCAAAATTCGTAATATTATATACACTAGCAAGCCTGAGAACAAATTGCGCTAGACACACGCAACACATTTTTTGACTCATGGTTTTAAATTTCATAATTTTATTTTTAAAGAATTAACGTCTTCATTTGTATATTTAGACCAATAAAATATATCGATATTGGGTCCCCGAGGGTAAGTATTTCTTATTAAAATGTTGACTTCCGGTTAAAATTTTCGTCATTTTACTAGAGGATGCACATCTTGTGGTTATCGCATTGCTATTAATTTCTCTTTTATACATTTTGACCAGTAAATTAGGTAATTATTGACTATTGAGTCTAAACGAGAGAGATAGAATCGCTATAGCCGATTTTGAGAAAATGGAATTTTTCTCCTTTCATCCTCTAGTAAACTGCTATAAATTTTAGGGTTAGACAGACACACAGACATACGGCGTTGTAAAAAACACTTTTTAGGGTTCGGGAGGTCATGAAACGTCGACATTCATCAACATCTCGTGCTAGATTTTTTTACAGTCGTAATACTTTACCTTAAAGTGTTGGAAAATTTTAAAGAAATATATATATTTGTGTATAGCTTGAAAACTTTTGTTTTTATAAACAAATATTTCAAGTAAAATATATTTATTATAAATAGATTCACATTTATGCAGTGATAAGTAATTTCATATCTCAAAGACTTACGGTGATAAAATTAAAAATTAGAATTCACCCATCAGACCGGAACCCTTAAAGACATTTTGACGAAAGGTTAAGAGTAGCCATTTGGTTTGTAATATTGATCAAAGCTTAGAAATGAAATCTAATCAAAAGCGTTAAACAGATTTTGATAAAATCGATTTTTTCTCTTTCCGCCCTTAAGGAAACTACCCTTAATTTTTGAGTTGGATATCCAATTCCTAAAATTCCTCGGGGTAAACCTATGAAAATCCAATATACCAAGTTTTAGCCCAATCGGTAAAATAGTTTAGGCTCTAGCCCAAGGTACAGACTGACAGACAGATGGACAGACAGACAGACAGACAGACGGCACTGCGAAAACAACTTTTAGGGTTCGGGGGGTCATGAGACGTCGACATCCATCAAAATTAATAGTTCAATTTTTTTGACGATCACAATATTTGTTATACTTTTGAGGTGGCGAGAAAGTAAAAGAAACACATTTGTTTTTAGCAAACTAAGACTAAAACATGAAATGAATCTCACATTCTTGAATTGCTCCATGTATCTGTTTAAAAAAAAACTTTTCTTTAACCAGAAAATTCATTTATAACTTGTTAGCTGTATTATTTTTTTCCCATTAAATAATTATATTTTTCTATGTGTGTGTGCACGCGCGTCGGGCTGCCTAGATTTTCAATCTTGTGTTCACAATAGAGTTGAAAGCCATTGTTCTGGGACAAGCTGCAGTGCCACGATTTATTGGTTGACCCTGCTTTGTGAACTCTGAAGGACACCCCTACCCCTCTCCCGCCTTCCTCTCCGACGAACTGATAGAATCAACTTGCTACCACTGGAACAGTTCCAGGACCATTAAGCAGTTCGCGCCATTTGACCTCACATTACTTCTGCTATAAGGTGGAGCTAGTTCGGCCACGCTAGCTTCTTTTTACGTTTATTTCTCTTTGGTTTGTGAGTGTTTGAGTAATTATTGTACTTTGAGTTACTAAGCTTGTATAATTTTTGCTTAAGCTGCGGCCGAAAGGAGTACAAGTATTTTTACAGTCTTTATAGAATTGAAATTTTTTTGCCAAAATAAATCAAATATTTCTCCAGTAGCAACATAGAGTTTATCTTTCTTCACATGATATCAACATATATTAAATATTGCTCAAGGGTGTCCTGAAATTTTGTCTAAATGATATTCAAGAGCTGTTGCTATTAGCATGTGCAGAAAACTAAACTTTATGTTGCTACTGGAGAAATATTTGATTTATTTTGGCCAAAATAGTTTAGTGCTATATAAACTGTAAAATTACTCACGATCCCTTCTGCCACACCTTAAGATCATCTAAGATGCCTTAAGCATATCTGCTTGGTGAGCTTAAGGTGCCCGGCTTGAGTCATATCTTGGTTGAAATACTTATTGTTAGCGTGATTGGGATTTCTTAATTGATGGAATTGAATTTTCTTCCATAGGGCTGGATGTTGTGTATTTTGTTAGGTTTTCAAATCGTATTATAATAAAATGAATGAAAACGGGTAAGAATGAATGAAGTAAAGAACTCACAAAAGAGGAAAATTCCTACTCTATGCAGAAATGAGATTTTATGAGTGGCGTGGTTACAAAATAATTTGTCGGTACTCTTGTAAACCCTACTGGAAGATGTCCTATCAGTAATCAAACCTAAATTTTTTTAGTGATTATTTATATTTAAGGCTGTATATAGATTAAGCTAAGCCTTAGAATTGGGAGGTGTATATTTAGGAAATGCACTAACTTTATTATAGAGGAATGATACAAAATCATAAGTTGATGAAAATAAATTCAACTGTACCTGGTAATGACTGAACCTGGTTCTCTTAGGTCAGTAATAAGTGCAATTTTAAGTAGCCACCTCAAGGAATAGAGATAATTCAAATTGTAATGCAATGCACAAGCATTCGTCTGAAGAAAGGATGGGCTACCTTATACTTTTGAAAACCCATTGCCATGACAAAATTAATGTACCTATTAAACAAGCCCCCACCTCAAATATCTGCTTCCTTACTGAAATTACTACTTACAGTAAAAACAATTTTATTTTAAAAAGCAATTTTTTTTTTGCATCGGTTCATAATCCCCGTTCGGGATATTTAATTAGTTGATAATGTAAATTATCGTGTGGCTTCTAGTTATGAGTATATTAATGCTTTATAAAAAAACCTTACAAAAATATTATTAATTACACTTTGGATCAACTAAACATATATAAATTATGAATGTATTATTAATTTTATTAATTAATAACTATCACAATCATTATGTAACTTGATAATAAATATCCACAAAAACTAATACTGGACTTTTTTTTCAACTCATTGTGTTCAAATAACTCTCCGCGCTGTTCGTATTTTAACCATGCTAATTTGGTAAAGATGAGGATAGTAGAGTTTAGAACAAATTTACTCACATTCTCATGAAGAAAGAGTGGGAAGTTATTCAGGAAAAATAATATCTTGAATTACATCTGGTCGGGATTTGAACCCCCCACCAAACCAGACTAGTTTGCCTGCCTAACAATACATGTGCTACTGTGTGTTCATTCAAAACTATGTTAAGAACAATTTCAGTATATCAAACAATGTATTTGATCAATTTATTCTACAAACAAATAAAATTAAATTGTTTGCAGAACAATTTTTTCTCTCTAATTGTTTAGTTCTTTTTAATCGAGCTCTCAATATGTTTTTTCTCTCTTATGTCACCCATTGTCTTTGTTCCTTCGTTTTATCTTACAAAGAATGCTGTACAAACTATAATAGCCTATGCATAAATTTTATTCTCATGTAGAAGGACACAAAGTTACGAGTTTAACATTCTAGTTTAGTGCGTTTAATAACTTCTTGCTCTTGGGAACATTTTTCCATACGCTTTCGTTTGATGACATTGTGTCGCCCAAAGGAATGCGGAACTTAAATTGAAATGTTTATTGAAATTAGTCTACCTTAAATTTAAGATTAAAGAGTATTTTAGATTTCCCTTCGATCAAACGAGTTTGACATGTCTAGTGTAGAGTAACAGCCACGTGCTCTAATATGTGTTGTTATTCCCAAATACTATTCATCATAAGACTGAATGGAAATCCTTTGTCTTATTCAAAAGATAAAAACTTCTGTCGATTATTTAATAACCCTTCATATGGGGGG
>CABFWB010000110.1:378901-425586 GCA_902151455.1 Timema bartmani | reverse complement strand
ACAGACAGACAGACAGACAGACAGACGGAAATTCAAAAACCACTTTTTCGGATTCAGGAAGTCATGAAACGTCAAAATTCATCAAAATCTCGAGTTCGATTTTTTTGACGATCACCATACTTTCTCTACCTGTAAGATAGAGAGAAAGTAAAAATCATCTAAAGAAAAAAAAAGTTTCTACCAATTTAAAGATGGATTTTCATAAATACATTTTACTTCACTGTTCTTTCTGCTCTAGTCTAATTTGTCACTTTGGGGAGGTTGGAGCTTGAATCCTAGCCGGATGTACTGGGAGTTGATTTTCCGAAATAGTTTTTAACTATCACTTAACTCAAATTTTGTACATTTTCTATTGCTCATAACGTATTAACTATCACACCAGGAAATCTGCATATTTAGACTAGATAGTTAAATACAAGTAAAATAGAATTCAAAGAAAATTTCTTAGCTATAGTTTATTTCTATCACTGTTAATGTTTAAAAAAAATTTGTTACATTTACTTAGCCTTACCATTCGCCTTTATATCACGAGGTCTTCTAGTTTAGAATAGATTTTGGTCACCCCTAATTCAAGCCTCTTCAGACTAAATTGCTCTATTAACTGTGAGCAATTTCTCTCTTTGACTCATTCCCGTCCCTGAACGCTATATTTGAAACATACTTTTTTTTTGTTCTTGTATTTGTACATACAGAGTATTTCTTTGTTTAGGATTAAAAAAAAATATGTATTTTTTTTCACCAAAAACAATTAATGTGTTAGAGTACTGAGTAATGAGTTCAGTAGTGTCATTCATCAATCTGAACCAACGCAGAATATATTCATTCTTGGAAATGACCTGAGATAACAGCGTCACTTGGAATATTTTATTCCCCAGTGTGGTTTTTTTTTGTATAGCCATGAATATTCTGTCGAAATCGTTCCTTAAAAATCACTCATTATGTTTCTACAGGTAAGATTAAGTCACCCACTTCCAGAGCCAAATGGTAGGCATCCCTCTCGTGTTAGACTAGCATGCCAAAGACGGGGAGATCAAGGTTCAAATCCCAGTCGGCTCTACTGAGATTAGTTTTTCCTAAATGTTTGTAGATTACCTCTACAACAGTCCAGTCCTCATTCCTACCCAATTAACATAATTATAATATATGCATATAGCCTGAACAGTTATTGAGGCGCGGTGATAGACAAATAACTAGTTTAAATCGCTGATGGAGACCGAGAAGTGTAAAGTGCTGTACTCTTATGGACGGTTGTACACTTAGCGATAAAATCGGTGTCCGTGCCTATATCGGTGGTACCTAAATTCCATGTAATCTTAAGGCCAGGTGGTACACGATGCCATCTCGATTTTATCGGTACATGTACAACTGGCCATCGTACAATGTCATCGTTGATGGTGAGTTCAGAGTTACTCTCGACTGGTCACTTTGGGGATATTTTAGCACATAGCACATATCATAAAAAAAAAATATTCCTAAGCTTGTTTCATGCTAATGTGGGTTCACGTACTATAAAAAAAACTTTCTCATACCTACATCAGACGGCACAAGGTATACACAACCTCATTTAGTCTGTTATGCCAATGGAGGGGATGCCATGGATATCCTAAGTGGTTTCCCACTCTCCCTCAAAGCAAATGATAGTAGGCTTCATTTAAAATGTTATCTTACTCATCCCTACCTGCTTAGCGTAATACATATATTATGCGTACATCCCTAACGGGCTGTGCGATGAGTTTTTATTTTTCTCATCTCCCAGTTAACTGTTCGTAATAGTGGCGTGTCGAGGCTACATCAGACTATAGATCAGTTTTCGGAAAGATTAGTCATTACTAATTTACCCCAGGAGACGTCTGACTATACTAATTGTAGGCCTACATCCTTTTCATGGAGGCTCTTTCCATGTCCTGATAAGGTGAGAGAATGATGGTATAATGAATACGATGGTTTGAAGCCAATGAAGATCTTAACCTAACTTAAGTATAATTAGCCAAAGCCTGGTGATAGTGGGAACTATCCCCTTTTCGAGAAAGATTCTCCTGTACCATCCAGGAATCAAACCCGGCACATCTTGGTCATACGCAACAACAACAACAAAAAAAAGGGGGGGGATTTTGCAATTCTTTCTCTGTCTGTCTGTCCGTGGCCACGGATCAAAAAAGGTTTGATGGCTTTGGTTCGAAATTGATATTTAGATTTAATAGGGCCAGCTATACCACCATTTTTTTATTTTTTTATTACCATAGCCCTTCAATTAAGGTTAATTTACTGATGAGTAATTTTTTTACACTCCAGATTTTTCAAAAATGGCTTTAAAGTTTTTGTTTGAAATGCATTGAAAGGATTTGTTTTATATGACAAATATATAATTGGTTTTTGGGCAAAACTTTGTCTAATGGTAGTTTAGTTATTTAACTGAAGACTAATAATTTTAAAACTTGAAATATTTTTAAAAAATACACGATTTGGTTCAAAATGGGTATCTTGGGAATTTTTGAAATGAGAATCAACACTGTACATTTGATTTTTAGGTAAAACTCATTTATGAATAGTTTAATCAAGACAGATTTTTCAAAAAATAAAAATAAAAACTTTTGGCTCTAACGATTTGGTTCCAAATGAGCTTCTTGGGAGTGTTTAACATGACAAATCACCCTGTAAACATGGTTTTGGGTAAAAATTCGGTAAAAGGTCATTTAATGAGGATTTTTTTAATAACTTGTATTATAAGGGCATTTTCCAAATTTTGGAAGGAATAGCACTTTTTTAAAAAGCGTATGACATCTTTGACCAGGAGAGTGATATTATCTATTTCGGTCGCCTGTGTGTGTAGCCTTTTAGCCACTCTGGTAGCACAGAACGTTGCCCAGGGTACACCTAAGGAGGTTTCTACACGTCATACCCGTAGTGAGATGATGTGATGATAATGTATATTAAGGGTATATGAAGATGTGTAACCAGGAGTGATATTAAACCTGTCTTAATCCCAATCAACCAGACCATGGTGATTGTTGGGATAGCTCACCTTTCGTAAATAAGAGCCATTATACCAGCTGGGAATCGGACCCGGGACCCCAATGTTCGTAGCCAGATGTACTGACCACTATACCACAGGGTCGCTTAGGGTGGCACTAAACCTCATCTACCGCTTACACTCATACGCCTTCGTAACTACTCAACTGATTGAGGTCTTATGAGTTCACCCAGCGATAGAGAAAGTGCAGGAAAACATTTCGTGACTGTCATATAAAATCGCCCAACTAGTCTTTGATCATACAGCGAGAGAAAATAAGTAGAAGGGGGAGAAGGGGATACTATAAGGGAGCTCCACAGTTGCGTCAAAGTTGGTATGTGCGAGGCCTTCACTGCACAGTGCACATGCTCGTTGAATAGAGAGAATAAAACAAAATGATGGATAAAAATAAACATGTGCCTCACACTGGACAATATTCCGTATTCGCCAGTGAATATGTCTGTGGAACAAGAACAGATGGAATGCTAGAAATGGCTGGGGAAAAAATACCGAGGAATGGACGCTCCGGTTTTGGCATTCCAAATATTTCGAGAATTTACAATTCACTAAAAAAGGATGACTTGAATATTTGGCATGGATGATACGAATAGTTCTTACTATAGCTTTTATGTAAGTTGAGATAAAAATTAATCAAAATAGTCTAAGTAATTTAAAATATTATCATTATTTGGCTATATGGTATAGAAGTATTTCGAACTTATCCCAAAACTATTTTTTTTAAACATAATAGCGGAATTTATTTAGATAACATATTAGTAAAATGCATTTTTTTAAAAATAATTACAACAAATGGGCCTACAGCCCTACGATTAATCTATATAAATACATAAGATTTAATCACAAACAAAATGCCGGCCTTTTTTTCTAACATGCCCAATTGTAATCTGGCCAATTTTTGCTACCAGAACTGCATTTGTATGAAAATATAAGTCTTATTTAGGTATAATATACCTAAATAGATACATAAATAATAATACAAATATGTTATTTTTATAAGGCTATATTCGCAGGCAGCATCAACTGATTTAACCTCAATTTCATTACTAGGAAATGTACTTTTCCCCCATTGGTGAACATGCAGACTCTCGTTTGGTATGGATTGTTAGTTACCTGACCAGGGGCTATGAAGTGATTTTTACTAAATGGTTTTCCACTCTTTCTCCAAGCCAATTTGGGCACATTTTTTTCTAAAAACTACCTTCACATTAGTGTAAATATTCTTGTAGAGAGATGGGTAGTTGGTTGGATGATATCAATGATTGTGGATATATGGGTTAGTGATGGGATGAACAAGTGTATATAAAATGGTCGAATGGTTAGACAAGGTGATAAATAAATGCATAGAGATAGTGGGAAGATGGTTGTATGAGCAAAGGGTGAGAAGAATTATTATGGGTATATTGGTGGCTTAGGGGATGAATGGCTAGGTATATGAGAAAATGGTAGAATAAAGGTATATAAAAATGAAGGAAGATAAATGGTCAGATGATTGAATGAGTAGATGGATGGAAATAGCTGTGGTCAGATGGTTGGATTAAAGATGGCTGGATAAGGAGGTTTTATATATATTTATTACTGTTAATTCGATAAATCAGGTTAATATACATAATCACCGGGTTTTACGTATAGTATCTAATAGGTCCGGTGAATGTGATAAATTTTTCATGCTGTTGTCAAATTATTCACATTAACATGTTATTACTTATAATAACCGGCACCCTCTGGTTAGAGTGTTAAACATTACGTTTGGGCATGAGTCATACGTGGCGTCTGTTGTGCGTATAAATTGAGGTCATTCTTTTATTGAATGCAAACGTATGGTGTTATGTTGATGTAAAATCTGTTCGTTTAACCAACCTAACTTAACCTAACCTTCAGAATATTAAAATATATCTCTTCAGCCAAACAGTTTTTGTTGTTATGTAAAATAACAGGTTGAAATAATAAATTGCATGTATTTAATCACATTAACCATTAAAATCGTTGGCTTTGGAAAATAACCGGTCATTATGCATAGTAACTAATTTATTACTTTAACGGTAACATATATGTCTATAGTCAGGTGGTTGGATGAGATGGTTTATGGAGAGATATGAGCAGATATACATAAGGGAAGCTAGATTACAAAATCAAGCAAATGGTTAACCTTCTTTTAGTTGGGAACAAATTAAAACTTGTTTCATACAACTATTGACATGGACTTAGTTACACTCAGAAACACTCTTTAATATATCAAATAATGGTCTTCATAGATAGACTTTAAACAGCGCTGTTTAGCTGTCACTCTCAGTTACATCTCCTATGAATTCGAATATTCTGGAGTTCTTTATCACTTTTATTTGTTTTTTATTCAACTCTCGTATAACTTTAGCTCGTAAGAGAAATATCGATCTGTTATTTGAGTTATCCTTTAGAAGACTCAAGAGTAGGAAAAGACAACCAACAAAACAATAGAACCGATGACGTCAAAAAGGACCGCTTCCTATACTCAGCCAACCACTTGTTGATACTTAGCTGAAACTATAAGAGCTATTATATCTACTTTTATATATTCATAAGCCAGGGGCTGTTTTCCTATGATCTGTCTATGAGTAGAGGATATTAATTTTGAATTTTTAAAGGTAAGGAGCGGTAAATCAACATCAGGTGTTGTTTTTGGCATCGCAACTTACTAAATTTCTGGGCTTTGCAAATTTTAATTATTATTATTATAAGGTAGGGATAGATGCATTTGTTTGGAGAGTGGGAAATAATTAGGGATAAAATACCTCAAGTATGCTGAGTTGGGATTCAAATCCCGACCTCTTAGTTGTTTATTGATATGTTTCAAAAGTATAGAAACTAAATTAAACTAAATTAACTTACCTCCAATTAAAAAAAACTCCACGGTGTGAGCACGCAGACGAGTTATACCGACCAAGCGGCTGCCACCGCCATTAGCGAAGATAGGACCAACATTTGCGGAGAGAGGGTGTCATGTGATCAGCACAACAAACCCTTCCTGACGTTAATCTCAGTTTTCTAAACTGGAACTGCTACTTATTTATTCAAGTAGCTCCTCATTGGTCCTCATGAGGCTGAGTTTGACCACATTCCAGACCCACTGCTTCATAGGTAAATTTTGGAAGCTCTGAGAATCGAAGCCGGGACTTCTGGATCTGTATCCAGGAACTATAACAACTAGACCACAGAGGTGGCCAAA
This sequence comes from Timema bartmani, assembly GCA_902151455.1. Taxonomy (NCBI): domain Eukaryota; kingdom Metazoa; phylum Arthropoda; class Insecta; order Phasmatodea; family Timematidae; genus Timema; species Timema bartmani. Next base: position 419,353 of record CABFWB010000110.1, on the reverse strand, counting down.
CAAATCGGTTAATATTCCTTTTCTGTATGGACAGAACGTATTTTTTTATATGTTTAGAAATAATTATCTCCAAATAAGAAATATGTTTATTGTTATATTTGACTAAACAGAACTCTACAGGCTGCACGTCATAATTTCCAGGAATTTGTGTGGTTTAATTTAATGATTTGTTTCTTTTTTTAAAAAAAGAACGTCTATTAGTATTTTCGCCATCATGTTTGAAGAACGCTCCTGAAAATTAATTACACGCCTTAACATAATGGTGAACAAACTGACAACCATTCCTCTAATTAACATGTCATCTAATGTATTTTCTAAATTGAAATAAACAAACTAGTTATTGTTCAAATAACCCCATCAGTTCACTTAAATAATGCTAGCTACAAAGGATATAGAATACATAGTTTCCTTTCATCTACTTGTTTAAGTTTATAAATAGCTTTGAATCAATTATATTCTTGTTGGTTAGCTTAAATATATCATTCATTTTGAAATCAAAGCTTTGAGGTGGAAAGTTATTATAAACTATCATATGGAGGAATATTTTAAAGTTTGCAAGTGACGGGTATGTCAGAGTTCAAGTATTAGTTGAGTGTATTGTGTTATTTTTCCAAAGTAGTTTCCAAATCTCCCACCAGGGAAATATGAATACACTTACTTTAAATTATATCTTCCTACCTAGTCCCTACCCCATTATTGTAAATATGGATACTAGCCTGATTTAAAAAAGTAAAATTTTTTGAAGATTGCTTCTTCGCGCGCTTAACTCAAGGGATAGTGGTTATATTGTTTATTCCATCTACCACGTCTTGCTACCCATTCAAGCTATTCGCACATACATTAACGGGGGAGGTGTGAGAAAGTGTATGTACCTTTATAGGGAAAGTTGGAAACAATAATTGAATAAAAATCAACTGAGTATACTTGAATCGAATTCGAACCCTGACTTACCCCATGCCCGACAAACCAAACAAGATGAGACTGGCACCTTTTTCTTGGTGTTGCGGGTATTTACAATAATCTATAGCAGGATCCAGATCATCCTACTACATATTCTTTCCAATAATATATTTCTTAAAACTGTCTTGAATGTTTTCTGGTATATTTAATTATGCTTAAATATTGTTGGTAGTTTAATACTTAACATATGTTAGTTACGAATTATGAAATTTAGATAATTTTATAGATTTAAATATATGGCATTCTGGATGGGTATTCAGATCTATTTTAAATATTAATTATGGACCTTAGGCTCTATTATCAGAACACATATTTAACAGAATACTTAATGCATTCATTCGAAAAACAAATTTCATAAAAAAGTAAAAATCTAAAACAATGTGATCAAAGTAAGTGTTTTCCCACTTTTTTTAATTGTTGATATCCTCATTATATCAGTATTACATTATCAATTCACCTTTCTCAGAAGGTTAGAGAAGAGGTGTACTAAAGTTTTAAGAGAGACTGATTTGACTAAGGAAGCTCTCAAACTTTACGTAGGGATTGGAAAGTAAACATTTAATAAATGTATATACATATACATACTGGCCTATACATAGGGCCTACTTACAAACCATCTTATTTATGCTTGACCAGTACCCTAACTACTAAAGCCCACCATTATAGCTATGGAATCTAATTAATAAGACAAACTGAACAGCCAGAGGTTTTATAAAATCAAAGGTGTTCTTTTGTCAATTTAATGGAAAATATATATCAGTATTAATATTGCAACTATCCACAGCCATTTTAATTAATTTATTTTTTAATTCATTCAAGATATTTATCGTACACTTTCTGAACCGACTGCTTATAACAGTAAACTAACTTAAATCTAGAACAGACACAAAGAACATCCTGCCTTCATCTGTTAATTTATCACTGTGAAAGGGGACAGCCACATTTCATCAATGATAATTTTTTCAGCCATTCCAGGAATCAAACCCAAAACCCTTAACTAAGTAAACAGACACGTACCAACTTAGTTAAGGTGTTGGTCAACCTGTATAGTAGCACTACTCACCCATCCTAACCTCTCATGACATTGGGCAAGTCATATCTTCGCCCAACAAGGGTGATTCTTCACAACTATATTTTAGAGGTTTTGTCTTAGGGTACGTTTATGCTGTATTCTCGCTGCTAGATCATGGATGATCGCGAGGCACCTCGCTACTCGCCATGGAGCATTTACCCTGCAATTGTTCACATAGCTGTAAGATGTTGGCATGAGAGGTTGTGAGTTTATTCTTTCGTTTTTTGTGTTATTGTAGCTTTCTCTTGTTAAAAACTATGCTGTTTCAGTCATCTCAGCCAGGATGCATGCCACTAGTCCCTAATCACTTTGTGTTCGAAAACAGCTGGTATCAGTGTCTGTTTTAAATCTTCACACATTGTTCAAATTGTTATTAAATATCCACCTATGAAAATCACGGAAAACCTCAGAAAATAACTGGCTTGCTTGCTTGTGAACACAATAAGATTACTAGTGAATAGATAAAAGAAAAGTGAGTAGCGGGGCTCACAGTTAGCAAGAAGAGTGACCTTGAAGGAACCAAACACAGCTCAAGTTCCAGGATCCCGGCGATGGTCTAAGCTCGAAAACCAAACTAGTTTGTTATCCTCGCAGTGGCGAGGTGAGCAGCGCTGATCCAGGATAAATGCCCCAATAGAGATTACTGGCTTTGTTTCATCATCGCCAAACATCCATGTGAACAGCTCAGCGATGATCCAGCAGCGAGGATGCAGCATAAACGTACCTTTAGTTAAAGAGTTTGTTATCGCTGTGTGACGTGTTGACAGAAACAATGCAATGAAGAGCTCTCAGCTTTCCAATATTTGTTTTGCGGTAGATGGCTTGAGTTACATTCGGGGGGGAGGGGTGTAGAGAGAGGAACATTCCGTCACCAGTCCTTGAAGATTGAATTAAGCAAACACCGAGCCGTGTTTTCCTGGCGTTCCTACCCTCCATCAAGGAGTGTGTCAATCTAATTAATCTAAACTACCCACCATAGCCCTTACTCTAAGCAATAATAATTATAGTATTGAATGAATATTTAAAATCTACACTTGGAACATAGGTTTATCTCGGGCTGGTAGGCTAGGGGTCAAAGGCATCATACTCGTAATGTCCATTTTGCCAGTGACGGGCAATTCATGCTTAGAATCGAGGTTGTTTATGTTGAAATTATTTTAATTAAAGCGTTTTCCACACTTCCGCTTCACAAATTAGGGTATACCTTCTCTGAATTCTACCTTCCTCATCCTTATTTCATCAGTGTACATATGCTAATATTCCGAGCAAGTAGTTAGAAGCGAAGCTAGCAGTATTTTGTTTTGTGGTCGCATCTTTATACAACAACAAAATATAAACTTTAAATGTGTCAAACCCTTATTGAAAATTCTGTTCAGATATACACATTGTTTTCCCCGCCTGTATCCATCCTACTCTTCGATTGTATACAGAAGCAGTCTTGTCTGTGGTGATATTATTTGCGTTGAATTGGTCGGGCTAGAAAATATTGACATTATAACGCGAATATTTGTCTAGCCTGTATCAAACATACGTTTAGCTGGCCATATACTCCTGTGTTGATGAACGCCACCATTAGGCAATACTATATACAATGTTACTCCAGGGATAGTGTACATTATGCAGACAAACAAGAAAACATTAGAGACTTGTAATATACGGTCAGGAAATTCAAACACACAAACACTAATAGATTAAAAACATGATAGGAACCTCTATTCTTTTTTAAAATACCCCCTATTATCTTGCTCGTAGGCCAGTGGGTCTAACCTCATACATGGTGACTAATCTAGAAGGCCAAGATAAAATCCCTGAGCTATTGCTTTGGCAGGGGTTTCTAATTTTTTTTTCTAGCCCCCGTTTAGGTTCTACGCCAATATATTAATTACGCTAGTAAGTTAAGGATGATTAAAGTTGATTTTGTTAGAAGTGTACCCACATTTGCGTGGAGGGAGGAAGAAAACAATTTTGTAAATACCACCCTCATTACACTGGACCGGGATTCAAACCCCAGTTTAGTATATTGCGAGAGTGAAACCTTAGACGATGAGGCAACCAACGCGGGGTTTTTACACTATTCTAAATTCCAGGATTATTTTGAATAGTCTCATTTTTACTCATCCCTTTAACATTTTCGATTAAGTCAAACAATTATTTTAAGTTGTCAATGACTGATACTAGTTTTTAAGCCCCCTTTCAAACAATAAAATATTTCATCAAATCACTTTCGACAAATGTTGAAAAAAAACTGTCGGATAAAAATTACGTCTTCAGAACTTGCAGTAAATAAAAAGCAGCCGTGCAGTGAATAACCCTGGATGACCCAGTTTTTATCAAATATCTAACTGTGTACTAACATAATCTTTTACTAATCTTGAAAAAAACTTGTTTGTACACCGTAAAGCTTGAATTAATCTTGCGCTATATAATTGATTCCTCAAATGAGTTCTAAAAATCAATTCTGGGACCATATTATCATATAATAATATAACTTACTAAACTGATTTAAGGCTATGTTTACCACTTTTGATATAGTTTTTAAGGTTAACACATTAGCTATGTCTTGTGTGGAAATAAATGTGTTTTATGGAGCATCCGACTTATAGTTCTAAAACAAATATTATTGAAATCCTTTAACTCCATTTTCATGGTAATATGAACCGCTATAACACTTTTAATCAAGTTTTTCTGGCAGTGCCAAAAATTTATATAAACGTGTTGAACTTTTTTATGTAACAATAAAAAGATTGTGGAAGGTCATAAGCAATGTTTTTATAGGACAATATGAGCTGTAAATTTCAGAAAGCACAATATTTTTCCTACAAGAGATAAAATTATAAAAATCATTCAAATGGGTTAGGTGCAGCCTTAACTATTTATCATTATATTTATAGTCAAAAAGCGTTATCTTATAGAAACATTTCAGAAATTTAGAACAGCCCAATACCATAAACTAGGTACAGAATGGTAGGTACAGAATGGTATATCTCTAAACTAATATAATACCAATTTAAGCAATGGGGATGCCAGGAATTATACTAAAAGATACATTGAGTTTAATGAAGAATGTATCAGAAACATCTTAAGAGCCTATCTCACCCAACAAATAAAAATTTACTCAAGTAGAAAACTATTCCAAAATGTATAGACTGCTTTTTCATACAATATTTACTGTCTAACGATATTTTCCCAAGTTTGGGGGGGCTGTCGGATTCAATAAAATAACCCACTTCAGTGGCTGCATGGTCCAAGGCACTATTCTTGTGATAGACAAGACTTCCGAGGACGGGGGATCAAGGTTCTATCGCGGTAGGGTACACTGAGGGGGGGTTACTTAAATTGTTTTTCACCCTCCCTCCAGGCAGATACGGGCACAATTCTAATATTAATCCATATTAATCCTTTACACATACGTGTAATTAATAATTAAATTGCCAAATCTATTATTTATGCTTTTAGTGAGGATTACTCCTTCTAGATATCATATTCTGAAAATTGAAAAATGACACCTGGACACGGAAATCGAACCCGGGACCTTTGGCATACTAAGTCAAAGGTACCGGGTTAGATTCCCGTGTCCAAGCGTCATTTTTTAAATTTTACAGAATGTGTAATTAATATAGCCTATATAAGCGTATAACCCGAACGCGGTGCTAAAAAAAAACCCATAACTAAGCCAATGTAAAAAATACTTGATTAGAAAGTGCACTCTTAGTAATCAAATCAATAAAACCAATAAACAAAATTATTTCTATGTTGTTGTTTTTTTCCCCCACAGTTTCACGTCTTATGACCTCACAACTCTGATCTACCGTATTCCACTCCTTTCGCCTGGATTGTGTTTTGTGATCGATTTGAAAATCAAGGAAACTCCGCCCTCTTCTGACAACACTAACTTCTTGTCGCCGGTTGTTCGTGGTTCCGAAGTTGTCGGACAATACAACGAAGCAGCCAGCTACACAAACTAGACACACACCCTACACAAGTGTTGAAACCTTTAGTGAAGAGTGAGAGAGAGGGAGTAGATGAATAGGGAACGAGGAAGAGGACTTACTGGTATAATGTCACATTGTTACCTCTCGATTGTGGAGCAACTACGCAAACACTCGCTCAAGTCAACTTGCTTACTAAAGGCCTACACCAATTCAACTGACAAGTTAGAATTGAAGTTTCTGGATTGGTTTTTTTTTCATCCCCCTTTACTGAATCGCTTTAAACCTCCGAAACGGTGCTGTCCTTACCCATCGTACTCTGCTTGATTGATTCAGGTTAGAAAGTTTGAATCTCTTTTAGGTCTGATTGTTGGTTTCTTTAAGTACTATGCTTTTTTTTTCTAAAAATTTCACAAAGAAAGCCATTGCTGGGTTTATAACTTTAAACGTCGCCTTCGAGAGGCTTTTCGCATCAATCCAACAGCAATGGGCACGTGGAAAGTTCTGTCATGCTCGTCTTGTCGTGTTTTCTGATGACCATGAAGTCAGTCTTAAACCTAGTTCGGGTGTAATTAGTTAGTTTTGATAAGTATTTCACCCACTCTCTTCACGCAATTATGTGTATACTTCCTTTAGATCCAAGCTTCTTAAGCCCTGCGAATAATCAAGATAGGTTGTGAGATGCGTAGTGAATAAACACACCCTCACAAATTTGCGTATTAATTTTACTTGAGTTTACATCTATTTCTAAATGTTGACTTTTATTCGCAGATATTATGCGTTCACTATTAAAGTTATATTTACCTGTATTGGTGGGGACTTAGTCTAAATTTAAAGCTCACTTAGTCTTATTTTCTGGTGACAGAGAGTTTGAGGTTATAATCCTTGCTGTGCGTATTGAGGATATCGTTCACAAATTGTTTATCATCCTCCCATCTCTCAAACAAGGGCACACTCCCTATACATATTACCCTACTCTTGCTTACCACATCAGCGTAATTAAAATACATGAAGATAGTCCAAACGGGTGAGACACAGCAGAAAAAAGAAATTACCGTTAAATAAACGTTCTTTTCAAAAAAAACACTTTTCATATTTATTTATTTTTTAGTTGGTCTTTGATCTTCTTTGAACGAAATACTTAACGTGACCATACGTGTTTTTTTACCTGAACCATTAATATATATTAAACAAACTCCTAAGAAGTCACAAAACAAAACGCTCACAAGAAAGGTGACCCTTTGTGATAACACACATGATCAAAGCAGAATTTATAATCCTCTAGTTTGTATACATCATCTTCCCCCTCCCCCTTCTACCCCTAGAAAATAAAAAGCTTTTCAGAAAGTTTGCAAAGCATCATAAATAGAGAATGTACTATGTTGTTTATCTCCCTCCCATTTCTCTATGACTCGTAAGAATTGGGGGTGAGAACGAAACGTAGTACGTACGGCTGGCTTGCGTACCGTAGTGAATACTAATAGCGTGTAGGCCTCTCCAATTAGTATAGGGAGGTCGGGGTGGTGGGAAGTGGGCTTTGAGGGGTCTATATTTAGATCCACATCGCTTGATGGAGGAGACTGTGTGGGAATAATCAGGTCAGGGGTCACCACGGACCAATCACTGTGAATATACCAATCGGTGGTCCTCGGACAACCCTTCATTAATAATAGTTGGCCACTTGGGTAGTTGACAGATTCGTCATATATATAGGGTTGGGAAGTAGATCTAATTAAATAATTTTAAAATTAAACTAATTGGCTATTTTTGGATGTTTCAAATTTTTTTAAATTCATTCATTTTTAAACTACCCTTACATCATATTTTATATATATTTATATGAAAGTATACATTGCAATTTGTCATGTAAAACACTCCCGAGATACATGTTTGTAACCAGATCGGCTTATTAGTTTTTAAAATATTTCCAAATTTTTAAAAATGTGTCATCAAATAACTAACCATAGACAAGTTACTACCCTAAAGACGAGTATACAGTGTTGTCATGTTAAATACTCCTACAATCACCATTCGAAACCAAATAATTAAAGCGGTTTTAAAATATTTAATATTTTTGAAAACTAAGTCAAAGGTATACCACCCATAAACGAGTTTTTACCACAAAAACCACAAACAGTGTTATTTATCAAGTCATACACTCATAAGATACCCTTTTAAAACCTATCATTAGAGCCTTTTTAAAATTATTTCAAACTTTTGAAAAATCAGTAATTAGAAAACTTTTTAGAAACAAATGTTTAAATAGTTTCAACCATTTTTTAAATATTTAAAGTTTTTGAAAAATCATTCATCAATAAACTCCCTTTAAACGAGTTTCCACCCCAAGAAAAAGTGAACGATGTTATTTGTCATACTACATTATCCCTTGATATTAACTTTTAAAAAAATTGTTTAGGCCATTTTTTAAATATTTCATTCAGTTTACTAACCTTAGTCAAACTTTTGCCCGAACACTAACGATACAATGCTATATAACATATCACACCAATCCTAGATATGCATTTTAAACAAAATCGTTAGCGCTATTTTCGAAATATTTGAAATTCATAAGAATCTTTCATCAGTAAAATTATATTAATTTGAGGGCTAAGGGAAAAATAAAAAAAATGTCCCGAGGCATAAATTGCCTTATAAAATCTAAATATCAAGTTTGAACAAAATGTATCTAACTATTTGGATTATTGGCCAGGGACGGACAGACAGACAGATTTGTAAAATACATTTTTTGGGTTTGGGTTCACAAAAAACGTAGAGATTCTTCAAAACCTCGAGAAAGATATTTGTCACGTTTACAATACTTTATCTTGATATGAGAATGTAATTGTGTATATATATATATATATATATATATATATATATATATATTTGCCAATATATCAGAAACTATATAGCTTATAAATAAAATATATTTCCAATAAATGGCTTTCATTTATTATTACTACATATTTGCAATAATAAATTATTTCCTTTCTCAAATAGTTGTGGAGAGCTGATAAAAATTGAAAATTTTTGGTTATATAAAGTATCCTCAAAGCTATTTTCATGGGATATTCACTACCACTTTATTATTAACTAGCAATCCCACACGGCATTGCCCGTGACCCACTGTGGTGTAAGAACTATATAAACCCACCCCCATGGTGCCTGTATCTCTGAAACGTAGCCCCAAAACAGATACAAATATTTTCTTCAATAATAATTAAATAAGCTTTCCCCCCCTCCCCCCCCATGGTACCCGTATCTCTGAAATGTAATTCTAAACCAGATAGAAATATTTTCTTCAAAAAGTGTTAAAAATAGCCTAATTAAAAAGCTAATTAAAAATTTAATAATCTGGCTTCCATTCACCTATGTTAAAAAATTTCAGATCTTTGCGTGCCTTAGATTTGGCTGGGCATCGCACACAAACAAACACACACACAGACAAAAACTTCTTTTTATTATAATAAGTGTTAAACAGTATTTTTATATAAAATTTAATAAAAATTGCTAGAGTTGATTTTAATAAAATCGAATTTTTCTTGTTCATCCTTAAGTAAATTACCCTTAATTTTAGGGTTGGATGGATAATTCCTGAAAACCCCTGGTACACCTAATTTTAACCCAATCGGTAAACTGGGTTTTGCTCTATTTCCAGTAACAGACAGACGTAATTAAAAAATTATATATATATATATATATGTACTCTTTTGGGTTCAGGGGGTTTCAAGCTTGATCTTTATGACCATCACAATATTTTCCCTACCTGAGAGGTGCGAGAAAGTAAAAATAAACTGTGGAGTAGTTAATGATCTCAAAAATTCCACATATATGTATATCTTTAAGTGACAGCTGATGAACATGTTGCTTGGATTATTCATCCCTAGAGTTTAAATGTTATTTTAAAGTCTTCGGGTGGTAAATAGTTTTTCCTACTACGACCCAATTCCTTTGCTTTTTTCTTGATTTTTGAATCATTTTTAAGGTTGAGTTAAAACTATATTTTTCATGTCTTTCAGTGAAAAAGCATTAAAAGTTTATTCACCAGCTTCGGTGGCCGCTTGGTCTAAGGCGTCACTCTCACCATAGATTAGACTGCCGATTACGGGGAGATTGGGGCTCAAATCTAAGTCGGGTAAGGGTGGTTTTCCCGAATGGTTTCCCAATCTTCTTCCACACAAATGTATGTACACTTCCTTTAAATTCAACCTTCCTCATCCTTAACACATAAGCTTAGTTAGTACATTTGTGTATAGCCTGAATAGACAGTAAGATGTGATGCTAAAGAAAAAAGTTATATTAAACTTTCTAAAATTTAGAAAGTGGAATATACTATTTAATATGAGAACCATTCACATGTACCATTTAAAAAATCTGATAAACTTTGGTGACACTTAACGTCAGGCTGCTGGAACTTATACACCCCTAGACATATTCTAGCTATTTTTATAACTTATAATTTATGATCCTATTTATAATATTGTCAAATTAAATTTAGCCAAATGTCAAAGCCTACATATTATTGGTCAAGTGGGTACAAAGTGAGCGAGCACATATAACTCTGTATATAACTCCCCTATCTTTAAAATAGCTAGTCCAAATATTCTAGTAATGACTTAAATCATTGGAAGAACAATATTGATACAATTCTCTTAAACTAGCTTAGTGGTTGCGTGTTTGACCAGAATGGCTAGTTTTGACCAGGGAATTTGGTTTTAATACCAGATACCAGTGTGCAAAGAATTGTTTTCACATCCTCTCTCAAGGCAAAGGCCCTTGCATTTATTTAAACTTAATTTACTTAGCTGGTGTCTTCTTTTTATCGTTATTGAGCAATTAAAGCGCACACTCTGTTCAAACTATATGTAAGCAGAGGACATATAAAATACACTCTATATCTGAAAAGCATCCAGCACCTGATCGCTAATTCATATCTTTGAAAAAGATAAGCCACAATGTAATCATCAAATAATTCTGTGGTCATTTTGAAAATCAAGCCTGGATCTCTAAGTTCAGCAGATACTGAGATAAAGAATTTAACACTCCAATTTAATAAAATTAATGTTAATTACAATTAAACTGACCGAGAAACTTAAATTGTGTAGCATCATGAAATACACCCTTATTTATATTCCAGCAACGTCACAGGTGTTCAATTTTCATATGTTTTTGTGAACTTTTCCAGCTAATTTAGTTCTCTTTATTTCTTTGCTTCGATGCATATTTTGTCATTTAAGCTTTTTTTTATTTGTGTACGTTAGGTAAATATTTACAATGTCTGTTTAATGGTTTGGAAAATTGAAAAAAAAACTGGGTCACGTTATAAAACTCGCTAACCTAAAGAGAAATCATAAAATTCAATTATATGTTTTAGAATTTTACAAAACCCGAGGAAAAGTAAGATAATAAAACACATTTTTCAATTCAAATTTATATAATAGCCTTTCACAAGTACAGTATTTTTTTAAAATAAATTAAAATAACCAATATTTATTTGTGTGTGTTCTCAGGTTTTTTTAACAAGATTTGTAGTCATTTATAAACATCAAAGATAAGCGTGTGTATTAGTTTTATAAACTTTTTTTAGTTTCGTAGCTTAGAAAACAAAAATAAAAGTTAGCTTTTAAATTTACTCCAAACAAATTTCGATTGTGTTAATTTGATGTAAGCCTTTGAAAGTTAATATAAAACACTAACACTTGATACTACTTGCATCGGTGATCACTTGGTCTAGTACATCACTATCGTGTTGGACTTGATTGCCAATTGCAGGGAGATCGGTGTTAAGATCCTATTCTGTTGTGGTCAGAGTGTCTTTTATTAAATGTTTTTCTACTTTCTCCAAGAAAATGTGGTTACACTTCCTCTAAATTCAACCTTCCTCACCTCAAACTTATGAGCGTAATTAGTTAAATGCGTACAGCCCATTAGCATAAAAAGCTGAGGTGAAAAAAACACTAGAAAGCTTAATTGATATTACTGATAAAAAGGGCGTGACATTATTAAATAGAGTTTAAACATAATATGTATTTTCTTTTAGTTCAAAAATTTCGTATAGTATCCTAATAGTTTCATCATCATCAACTTTCTTCCATTTTAATTTTAATTTTGGGCCTCTTGGTTATAAACGGATTAATTTAAGGGGAATGGGTGAATAAGTTCTTTTTAAAAGGGCTGTACCGGAATAAGCGTACAGAAGGGGCGGGAAAACTAAGGTTATAAATTTAAAATATCTAAAACCACGCCCAATACATCCCTCCAAGATAGTATAGTTGATATTTCCGCTACCAATGAACCAGTCTATTCTTAGACTAATCTATTGTACTGCTTGACGACCAATGTGGGTCGCTCCTAATTATATAATGGATCAAAAATCAAATATAATGGTTTTATAAAATTTATATAAAGCTTTGAAAATTTAATACAGATTGGTGAGTGTTTTCTCACCCTGATTTTAAACCTACGATATGTCTGGCACAACGAGGCAATCATTCACAGGGAGTTCACATAACCACCTCTACCCTTTCTCCCTGGCTGTTATTTGTCTTCATGTTGCCTGCCTGCTTGCTATCTCACTGATTAAACAAAAGCGGACCCCAGGGAGAATGTTCGCGTGACGAAGGTTAATCGTTTAGCACCGGCTCGAATCGCCGATTATCAATTAATCGTAATCTTTGCACGGCACACCGTCTTTGCGTGCGCGTCTGTTGATTTGCGACAGCTTTAGGGGAGGTCAATATTTGACCGCATGTACTTTGTCCAAAATACAAATCAAGGGTGGGTAGTATTCGGTTAAAGATGATAGAATTATTTTTAATTATTAAAAAAAATTGGTGTGGTAAAACAATTTTTGCTCTATGAGTTAACATTTTATTGTTCTAAATAAACTTTGTAAGGGAGCACCTTACATATTTATATCGCTATTTTCAAATAGAAATATTAAAAATTAATCTTTGAGTAATTTTGCTATTTTTTTAATTTTTCACCGTATATCACACTCCGACGGGTTCTACACATCTTAAAAGTAACCGGTCTCTCGGTATAGTGGTAAAAACCCCTGGCTGCTGACCTAAAGGTGATTGGTTCAATTCCCGGATGGTACTGGGGAATTGTTCTCGAAAGGAGGATAATTCCCATGATCGCCAGGGTTTTGTTAATTAGGCTTAACTAAGGTTAATATCTTTTTTGGTCTTACCTCGTCATATTCACTACCATCATCCCCTCATCTCATCGAAATATGGAAAGAGCCTCCAGGAAAAGGATGTACGACTGGTTCATTCAGGCATCACTTGGGCAACGGTACATAAGTACTGGATAATCTTTACGAAAACTGAGCTAAAGATTGATGTAGTCATACACGCCATTATTATTATCATTAGTATCATAATCAACATAATCATAATCATTATAATGATCATCATCACGATCATCATGCGCACTATCATAATCACCATGATCATCATCATAATCACCATCATAATCATTATCATTAGCGTCTTCATAATCATCATCGTCATCATAATCAGCAGCATCATTATCATGATTATCTGAACAAAATATGCTAACGTGTTAAGGATGAGGAAAGCTGAATTTAATGGAAGTTTAACCCCATTTGTGGGGAGGGAGAGTGGAAAATAAATTAGGAAAGAACACCATAAGTCCACATGACCAGCGCTCTAACCCCAATATTCCCGTCATCGGCAATCTAGTCTATGGTGAAAGTGATGCCTTCGATCAGTAGTCGGCAAACTTTTTGGGCCTTGATCGACTTAAAATCACCTACCATTTCACTATTATAATTTTAATTTTTTTTTGTATATACATCTTAGAATCAACCTTCCTATTAAAAAAAACTAGACATATATCCATATTTCTATACAAAAATAAATAGAATAAATAAATAAACATTTTCATATCAAATTATATAATTTTCTTAAAACAATACCGGTTTATTTTGATTACATTTAAAAAATATTATTTGAAAACACGTGAAATAATTGAAATTTTGGAAGGTTCCAAGTTCAATCTTTAATGATGATGTATTCCTATAACCCAAACAGGTAGAAAGACGTGGTGCTAAAAAATTTTTTAAAAATCATGTAGCTTTCTTAAGCGGTTGATTAAAAATTGCCGTTAGATCGATTGATGGACCTGTTGCACATCCCTGTCTTAGACCATTTAACTTCAAGATCGGTTAAGCTTTAATTTCATATTAGTTAAGACATAAATTATCTTAAGTAAGCCCCTCATCAAGAGATGCATGGTCTAAAAGGCGTCACTCTCACGATATACTAGACTGCCAATGATGAGGATATCACGGTTCTAATCTCTATCGGGTGTATTTGGATGGGTTTTCCAAGATAGTTTTTCACTCTCGCTCCACGCAAATGCAGTTACATCAAATGCGCATCCAATAATAATATTAATTTAAAAAAAATTGTTTCGATGCTTTCTTATGCGCCCAAGTATTTTCGCACACAACTAAGTAACAGAAATAATTGTGTTTGGAATTTAAAATTGTAGGTGGAAAATGAATGGTAGAAAAATACTTATAGACAGTGTAGAAAGCATGAATTTTGGTACAATCTAACGGTAAAAAATCTAAAACTAATCGAATCAAGAAAACTTAAGTTTATCTTAAATGGGACCTATGCTCGTTGCGATAACAAATCTTAAAATCGAGCGATAAATTAGCTCCTATCTAGCAACGACATGAAATTTAAAATAAACCAATTCAAGCAACATAGATTGGTGAACCATGATGCTCTTTGGAAAACCATAATGTTGATGCTTATCATTCAATATAGTTTTTTGATCGGGTATATTATTTATTCATTCTCTTTGGTAAACAGCTGTGATGCTCTTTTTACATCATATTTCTGTTTACTCTCAACCAAATGTTTGCATTAAAAATCTTCTGCTAGCTGTCAGGTACCACCACTCAATTGGCGAATATTCTTTAACGTGGTGACACAATACGCCATATTATTCTTCAGTTTCATAGGTTAAGCAGCGGTCACTTTCGACATAGACTTTAAATTTGCAAAACAAACATTGTTTTTTAGATTATTTTATTTATTATAATTTAAAAAAAAATCATATAAATTCACTATTTTTCATATTGGCAAGTCTTCTTATTATTGTTATTTGTAATTCAATGTAGAGTTTACAGTATTGGTTCAAAGTTTACTTACCTGTTTTGGGGCTTTGGACTGTTTGTTGGAAGGCATTCTAATAAATGGAAATGAAAAAGTTCTTACTAATCACATCTTACTACCTTTTCAGGCTATACACACTTATATGATAGTTACTCTAATGGGGTGAGGATGAGGATGGAAGGATTTTAGAGGTAATATAACCATATTTGCGGGGAAGGAGGGTGGGAAACCACACAGGAAAAACCATCCTCATTAGACCCGACTGATATTGGAACCCAAATCTCCCTGTCATCAGCAGGCTAGTATAACACGAGGGTGACGCCTTAGGCTAGTCGGCCACTGAAGTGGATATTAAATAGTTATAAGCTTTATTATTATAATATTTGTGTGAGAATAGAATCATATTGTGTAGACTATTGGCTAAGGAAAAATTATTAATGAGCTGTCGCCATGATGCCTTCCACTTCTTTATACTCATCGTAATTATAATAATCATTAAAGGAAGGTGGGTGGGTGGGTGTAATTCGTATTAAACTTAATATCGTGGACCCAATCTTCTTAAATCAGTTTCTCTTAGTTGCCCACATTCTTACTCCAACTGAAAGATAGTTTATTATTCACATAAGCTTGTTCTAGTTACAATTTATAGTTTGAAACAAATAATTAGTAAGGGATTCAACAAAAACCGTGAGTGTGGATACTATGTATTATGTAGCCATGCAAGGCGCGCTAAGATATCACACTCTTAGGGCGGTAAATCATGTGTGGGCGGTAGGGGTGGAAAGGGTGGGGGTAAAGGGGTACCATTGTAAGCTAATGGCAACAGTTTTATACAAGAGATGAACCAACACAAACCATCCATGAAACATATACAGCACTTTCAATACTTGTGTCATTAACACGGCGATAACTCCTCAAACTGCTATAAACAAAAGCACTTTATTTATATATAAATACATATATAAACTCTCAGGAGTGACTTGATTACGGTCTTCCTCTCACCTCTTAGATGGTGTTGATGGTTTTGGCATCAGCAGTTCTCTCACCGCCTGAATTTTTGCTATAAATTATTTGCATTCCGTCCACACATTTATATAGGATTGTACTGGTGGTGGTGTCTATACTCATTGACCATTTCATTAATTTTATTCCTGAATAATTTAAGAAATATTAGGGGATCACTTCAATGCCAAATCCCCAATTGAAAGCAATATTGTCCTGCCATTGATGTTTGATACTCAATTCTCTATATAATATAATTATTCACCATTCATAAAGTAATATAATGCGAATTTATACTTTTGGACATCAGCTTCACCTTTAAAATATATTTTCATTAGCTAAAAAACTTTAATCTCGCCTCTTTATCGGTTTGCTTGCAAATACAAGGTCCACTAGTTCTCCTTCAAGCGAATGTTTCCATAACCATTCCGTATTATCTTCATATCTTATTTTAATATATCATCTAATATTTTATGAATTTGATCTAATGTTGCTACAGCCACGAAAACAAAAAAAATATAATTGTATATTTTTTAAATAGTTTTAACTATCCGACATCTTAACTCAGTTGGTAGCATGTCTGCCTACTGAGCTAAGGGGCCCAGATTTGATTCCCGGCATGACCAAAATTTTTATCATTGATGAAAATATGGGTTTAACATTTAACATTGATAAATTAACGGCTAGTGACTGGATGTTGTGCCTAGCCTAGTATTAAGTTATATTATAAGGGATATGAAGCTACAACAGGCCTAGGCTACCAGTAGTGGAAAAATATATGACTTGAATAAAAAACTGACCCAGACCTTAGGCTGGAAACAGTAATGGATGTATAAAAAAGTAGTTTTAGTTAGTATTGTAAAAATAAATTATACAGTGTTAATATAAGCTTTTAATAGCTATTATCTCAATTAAATAAGTAGTTATAGCAGATCATTCTCGTATTAGGCTGGAATGCTTATGACGGGGAGATCGCTGTTCTAATCTTGGTTGGGTCTACTGAGGGTAATATTTCTCAAGTGATTTCCCACTCTCTTTTAATGAAAATACGGGTAGATTACCTCTAGGTTGCTTTCTTCCTCATCCCTACCCCATTAGAGTAATTATCATGTATACGTATAACCTGAAAAGGTGATAAAAAAAATTTAAAATATTTCATAAAATAAGACAAACTTCTTTACGGTCTAGTTTTAGTGATATTTACAACTTCGGTTTAGGTGCTTATAAGGATTATTCATATGCAAATAGGACCATAACTCTAGACCCATTGGTGATATACTAAACATTTTACAAAATAATTGGTTTTCTGTATATTGACTCTCTTTTAAAGAGGTCGAAATACACATCAAAAAAACAAAAATATTGTTCTATAGCATTTACCAACATAAAATACAATCTAATTTTCATCGTGAACTCATTAATTGAAAACTGGAAATCCACGTTGCCAAAAAACATTATATTTGAACTTCAATATTACACTGTTTTAATAATGTAGAGATAAACCATATAATTATATATTAGGAGGTGTTATTGAAACCTTTTGATAACGTTTTAAATCACTTTATAATTAATAAATCAAATAAGAATTGTTCTAGAATGCCAAATTTTAGTGACTTTTAATCAATGTTGGTAGTCAAAAGTGGTTTTCCTATAAAAATCAAGGGTTAGCATAAGTTGTATCAATACAAAAGGCCTGTAATGGATAGTTTTGGTATTAGCGTAGGATTTAAAAGTACAGTAATGTCACTATATTAGCTACACAATATATTAGCAATAAAATGTAATGAAGTTTTTGAAGACTAGCTTATTGGAAAATACTTTATTTTCATTTTGTATAAAATATTATTCACTCAACATGCTATTATTCATTCCATGTTACTCTATTGAATTTTTAGTCTAAACCATAACCAACAAAGCACCTTTACCAATATTATACATATTTTTTATATGAATTATTGTTTCTATAGTAAAATATATCGAAAATAGATCGACTATTTACATAATATGTACATTGAATTGAACTTTACCTTTTATTGTTTAAAAATGGTAAGTGGTGGATGATTTCCATGAACCGTTATTTTTATTTCTTTTTCTGTTACTACTAGACTTACTTAAACCATGAAAATAAAAATAAATGTTCATGTGGGGGGAAAAAAGCACATACTTGAAACTTTTTTGAAAACCAATAGAAAAGGGATGTATTGAAGGAACAACAGCTTTTGACATTTCCAGACCAGAAAAGAAAACACAGTGAAGCCTTTGGAGCAGACAATTTTTTTTACCTTAAACCTCAAATTCTTTCTTCTTTTTTGTGTGTCTAGCATGCTATGTAGGTCAGGTATGATAGCGGAAAATGACGAACGACTTGTATCAGCTAGAAGGTGAGTTTGGATAGTAAATAAATGGAACAGGTGGATTTCATAGGAGTTTTTATCTATTTTTTAAAAGAAAAAGATGAAAGTTATGAGTTCTAAATACCTTTCCACTGTCCTTGTAGCTTTTTACAATCTTATGTCTGTGAATTTTCAATATGACAAAGTAAAAAATCTAGATTCCTAAATCAATATGCAGTACCACTCCCAATTAAAGTTAGCTATAGGAAGTGACGTTTCATTAGTGTAAAAGTTTAGTATTTGTTTAAATATTCAGAAAATTTTACTTTAGAAAACTTGTAAAATAATACTGCCATACTGAAAAATTAAATCTGGAAATTTATCTAAAATGTGTATTTTTATTACTAGGCGGCTAATTTCAGATCGTGTGATCTTCTATTGCCACTTGTGATGGATATTAACGATATCGTAACACTAATAATATAGTAAAATCTTATCAATTTTGGCCGCAAAAAATTGTTGTATTTTATAAAAGGTCCCTATTATGAAAATTGGGCTATACCAAATTATTTACAACTTATTCATTCCAAGGGGTGGGGATTGGAAAGATCACTTAGATAAAATTCACCCGCTTAAGCGTGGAAAAGTGATTGTAAAACTTCAGTGATAGTAATATAATGTGTGTAAAACCACACTTATCGAACAATGCCATGATTTTGATCGTTGACACTCTAATCAATTGCAGTATTTACGTCTTAGACCATTTAACCACTGGGCGTGACACATAAAAATTGTGTTTTGATCAAAGGAAATAAATTATATAGATACGGTTCTGACATCATGGTTAATTTCTTGCTAAACTCATCTTAATGAATCTCTCGGTAATCACTCTTTGGTTTACCAATCATTCTTGACCTTTTATCCGTCTGATCCTCAAACGCCCACTATAAAGTCCTTATTTTTTTTTTAACTATCTTTTTTTTTCCCTTAAAAAAACTATTCTCGTTCCAAATGGCTAAAATATATTTTTTATCTTCCCACCTCTCTCCCTACCATACCAAAACTTAACACCAGCTCGTTAGCTTGGTCGATTCGTTCCGCCTGACAGTAAAGGTTGGTCATTTTGGTTTGGTTGACCCGCCCACGGTTGGTTCTTTACGTCATCCCTAATGCTTTCACCCTCCCTTCCCCCTGTTGGCCTTATATTATTAGACCCATCCTTTTCAACATGACACTTAAACCTTTTTCCAATACATTATATCAGATCTATGGTAGAGGATGAAGGCCAAATGAAACACTCTAGGGATATTATTCACCTGACTTTCTAAAAAACAGCCTCGAAAGGTTTTGTTTCATTGTTAAATGGGAAATTGGGAGGCCTTACTGAAGATTCTACCGGTATAGGTGAAATAAGTTCATGGCATTAATATGCGTTTAGTAGCTTTAACTCCAATTGGAGTTATTCTAAAGTGTACAAATAAAATACCAAAATAACGTGCTTGGCTATGGTTTGGGACTCAGTTATAGTCAGGTGCAATATTAATAATTTATTTATACATTATAATTTACCGTTGTATCTTCAAATTAATTCTGGCACGAATAATTAAAATCTATCCTCGTCAAGATGTTCTTTCAGGTTAAATATTTACCGTGTGTGACGTATTATTACCTATCCAGACTATTTTCATTATACCAACTTAAAGGTAGGGTTAAGGAAGGTATAATTTAGAAGAAATGCACCAAAATTCTGGGTAATAGAAGGAAACTATTTAGGGTTTACAGGTCATCACTCTTAACTGAGATTCCAATATAAGCCCTCATTCCACCAACATAGATTAATAAATAAAATCGCTGAAAGCAGATATTACTCTAGGAACATTAAAATATTTACTAAAAGCTTGATTATTTTAATAAATTGGATTCGAGTATTTGCGATCATAATACATTTCAAATAGGCTAATTTTTTTTATTGAGGTATTTAACGTGCACTTTATGAACCAACTAATTATATCAAAACACGAGAATTTCTATCAGCGGGAGTGAAAGGGCCTACCAATTTTGCTGGGAAATGTATTTTCTTCACATACCTTCCAGTGTTCTTTTATTGTCACACTCGACATGGGACCAACGGCTTTACTTCCCTTCTGAAGGAAGCTATGCTACGGATTTTGATCGCTCATGGTTTTGTTTTTAACCCATGAACATCGAGTCCTGAGGTGATAACTTTACCCCAAGACCACCGATGTTAACCTTAGTTTAAGTTCTATATTATTTGAGTTGATGAATTAATAATAATTCAAATCTAAATATTACTTTTAATTTAACGGTATATTTTATACAGACACCAACGATTAAACTTTATTTGCATGAGTGCTTCATAAACTTATATTACTTTTGATAAAATATCCAACCTGCTAATGCCTAAGCTTCAGCTTATTTTTATTAATACATACTGACCGCTTTATGCACTAGTGTCAGTAATTGATTTTCTCAAAACCGCAAGACCTGGCTCTTATAAAAAACACATTTTAAAGATAAAATGTGTGTATACATTGAAGTAAAAGTGTTAAATACTAGTAATCCTCTTACGGTATACGTTGTAGGCACCTAAATCATTTTATATAGAGAGCTTAAAATTATTTTTTTTTTACTAATTAATCTATAGTTTAATAAGATAAATTTGATCATAAGCTGGAATTCTAAATGTGAAAAATATTAATAAAATGTTTTGAGTAATATCTTATATTGAAGAAACACTTTTATAAAAAGGTACTCATTTGCATTTATAATTTGGGGAATTCTTAGAATATATTTTAATAAGACTAATATTGTTGATTAAAATGCATACATTCGAATAGTATTATCTCATGCTATAGTTAGTTCAGTATAAGCTTCACCGAAACTCCATACTAAAATAAATACTTAAATTATATTTAAATTCTTTATATACTTTTATTTTATTAGAGTTTATAAAGAAGAACTGTGACTTTTTAGTAACAGAGCTGTGTCATGACCTAAATAGGCTTAAATTAACTATACACTCCAAGGAGACAATATGAAGAAAAAGATGTCTAAAATACACAAATATTCTTCACAACATAGGATCAACTACAATATTAACAAATACTGACAAAGCTCTTTGTTAGGTTTAATTCACAAGGCGTGTTCTGAGATAAATAGGTAAATACTGCCTGGGTTGTATAATTTTGTAATTTATATGCTAATACGACCATATGTGGCTTGCGTTATATTAATTTATAAGATGTATGTTGATTTGGAGGCCAATTTTCTTAGTACAGCTAAACAAAATTACCAGATCCACTTTCACATAATCACAAGTCAAGTTGTATGATCTCCAACTGTCATTTTTCATAAATATTACTAAACTATACTCTTGGCTTATCAACGAAAGGTTTATTATAATACCAATCAACCAAGCAAAACCTTACCTTCGGTTGAGGCATATAGGCCTAATGTTGCGCATTATATATAAAACAATATATTTATCTCCTACGAGTGGATAAAGTGAGGGTGAAATAAATTCATTATATTTTCATTCAATTAACCATAAAATTGTTTACGAAAAGGCCGCGCACGCTGACCAGGACTGAAAACGAAATTGGGCAGTAAGATATCAATCATGCTCAAGGTTTTAACTTGTATATAATTACTTGAATATAATTAATAGTAATTAAGAACACCATCTTAACTGGGAACTGCCTCTATAACAAAATAAAAGGGATTTCAGGGTACACGGGTACCAAATCGATTGTAATTAAGAAACAAACATTCCCTTGAGATAAACCTGATAAAGCATTTGCATGGATGATAGCTTTTCATCAAATTTTGTCACTGCAAAACATTTACATTACATATACCCTGAGGGCGTCAAACTGTTTAAAAACTCTACTCGATATTTTCCTTCTTACTGATCATCCTTACAATCGACTGAGCTCACACTGATTTAACACTCAACCTCTCCTTTTAAAATACTAAATAACCACTCATTGATTTGTGCAACTTAATTATTTTGTGGACACAGAACAGCTATTCTAAATACCAGTTGGGCTCAGCTGATTTCCCAATGTTTCGTACCAAGCCTTGTGTCAACATTTCCTATGACACTTTTATTATATTTTGTTTCAAGCTGCATTTTTTCAGTTTTCCATCACTCAATTGCATTAGCTAATAGCGAGAGTTATGTTCGATTTCTCGTACATTATTGTTTGAGATAATTTTAAACTCCTTCCACATCTGAGAGTATGTGATACTTGTCTAAACGATTGCTACCCTATGAACATGAGTAATAATTGGTAAACAATACCTGAGGTCATCCCCCAAAAGCTAAATACTCCTCCTAAAGGGAAATTAGAGTTCGTATTAGCCTACTTTATAACAAATGTTTGACTTAATCTAATGCATATCTTGGAGCCATGGTATACTCATCCCATATTAACAGTTTGGTCTCTGATGGCGGTTGCCTCATTAAATTAAATGTATTCCTTAATTAAGTTTTGGCTCAGCGTTCAACATAAAATACACACTTCTGCAAACTTTTTCTTCCTTGTTCGTACATATCTTGGAAGATTTCTAGAGGTTGATGTGGAGACCTCCTATTTAAAGTCTTCTCAATTTCTGCCTTATAGAATTGGTATGTTTTGTACATCTTGGAGGACAATAGTTCTCACAATCAAAACATTAGGGAGAATAACTATCGTAGTTCCTGGCCAAGTTCTGTGAATAAATAATAAAGTTTAGCACAGAATCTTAGGTTTGGCCGATTAACCAAATACGCAATGAAAGCAAATATCTGCGTGAGAAAATATGGTATCTTCACTAAAACATACTGTTTCTGAGATTGTATATTTTCACACTTTCATTATCAAGATCCCTTTTAGTTAAACTATTTTTTGATTCATCTGAATACATTTTGTATGTAAATGTAAGCTTAAATAAAATAAGCATATTGCATAGCATAAGCATTTTATTTATTTACTAATATGAATTCGAAACATCAAATAAAGTTATGAAAACAATGCACTGTTTTATACTTTGCTATTTCTCTTTGGATTTGACATTGGAATTTATATTATAGTTCCTTGCTTTTGAAGAGCATGTCGATGAATTAAAATGATTAAATAAATCATGTTATTATTTTTTGTAATCTTCACTAAATTTCTCTTTTCTAGCTCATGAGAAGTAATAAATATTCTCTGGACAAATATAATATAGAAGCATATACAGACACCATTAGACTTTTATTAATATAGATATTAAGACCTATGATAGTAATTCTGTGAACAATATACCTTGCCCCCTGCCATAATTTATCCAATAATAGTATTTTATATTTATGGATAAAACTACTGTTCAAGTGATTTAGGAAGTCAAGCTCGCAATGGATGTCAAAATTTAAAAAAAAATCATGTGGTACACAATGTGTTTAAAATTTAAAATGCAAATAATTTGAGAAGAGCTATTAAACAAAACACTTACTGAGCACACGCCATTTTGAAATGGATAACCAGATGACAAAACTATGTAATACTTTGTTCGGGATGGATTCAAAGAATATCTTTGTTGATAAATTTAATTAAAATTGGCGCACGTGTTTGGCAGTAATCTTAGAACAAACAGACGAAGTACCAAATGGTAGAGTTAAAGAAGGAGCTCAAGCCACTCGTCCAATAAAATGTTATCATTTATGCCAGTAAAAAAGTGTTAGTATTTTCTAAAATGCCCTTTCCATGACAATTGGTTTGTTCATAAATATATTTGGTCCACCGCATCTTGCAACTCACTGGGCCAGGCTATCCCAATTTAATTACACTAATAGTTTAGGAATAAGGAGGATAATATTTTAGGAAAGTGTACCCTAATTTTCATGGAGGGAGAGCGATAAGCTCTGTATAAAAAACCACCCTCAGTACACCTGGCCGGGATTAGAACCCTGACAAGTCATCATCTTCAATGGCAAACTAGAGTAGATGAGCTTAGTTCATTAGTTAATTAGCCCTCTTATGTGGGTGTGCTGATATAAAAACATATATGTTTATTTTGTAGGTCATCATGTGGTGTTATAAGACAAACAATGTTTGGCTTGGGTTACTTTAGCATGTATGGTAAGATTTTTGTAAAAAGCATCCTTAAGTGAATACAAACTTTTTAAAATCAAACTTAATAACAGTTTAATATATTATTGTTATTTTATAGGTATTAATAATATCTATCAAAAGTGACAGCTGCAGCTAACACGACTTGACGTATCAATATGTGGAATTAGATTTAGTAACGTTTCTGTCTCGCTAAGTTCTTCCTATCAAAACTGGGCTTAAAGTACTTCCTTAACACTTATTAAGCTTAAGTAAGTTTGAAAGTTTTGTGAAAATTTATAAATTTTTTAGGTCAGATTAGCTGTAATTTGAGTCCTAGTACATCCATATTTTGTTTATAAAGTTAACTTTAAACAAACCAACCCGCCTCGGTGGCGTGGTTAGCTAACGCGCTAGCTTCATGTTGAGCTAAACTGCCGAGGACGGGGAGATCGAGTTTCGAATTTTGCTTGGGTGAATTGGGGGTGGTTTTTCATAAATAGTTTTCCACGCTCCCTCTACGTGAATGTGGTTTCACTTCCTCTATATTCAACCTTGCAAATTCCTAGACCATTAGCGTAACTAGTACTTAAGCGTATAACCCGAACAGGTGGTAAGACGTGGTGCTAAATTTTATTGTTACAACCAACTAAATAAGACAACCTGTGCTAAGAAACTTTCAGTATTTTTTTTTTGGTTCTCGTCCCTCAATTGTTTTTATTTATTTTATTCACACACCCAGGGTAAGACTATCAGGGTATAATGTCCCACCCTACCTACCTCCCCACCCTCTCACATGTATAATCTTACTTGAGCCCTCCCACCTCCAACATTCTAACACGGGCCGTAATAACCATAAGTTAGCGCGACCTGTCACTTTAAGAAGGGATGGGTTTTCTGGTAGGATGGAAAGGGGGGGGGGGTAGGTAGGGGGTTAAGGGGCTGCGTGGTCCAGAGCCGGCCACCTGACTCCTCTCCCAACCTCCTGCCAGGAGGGTACACCCCGTGCGACAAGGGGAAGACTTGGAGCGACGGACGAAACCATTTAGGAGGGTAGAGAGAGCCATGTGTCATGAGCATCAAATGTTCCTTAATTCTTATTTATTACTATTTTACATTTGTCAAAGGAATTAACTTAGGTGAGAGCTATAAAAGTTACTAAATATACTTTCACGTCAAGTCATATGATCTGCACATGTCACGTTTGATATATATTAATACCGATAAAATAATAGTAGTAAAATAAGGAGAAAGCTAACACTTGCTATTATTATTACTATTATTATTATTATTACTATTATTACTATTATTATCATTATCACTGCGTCTTACTTCCCGTTCGGGTTGTAAGCACATGTACAAACTAATTTCATACGATTAGCGAATTAGAAAATAGAGAGCATCCTTCAATTAGGAATATGGCCACATCAACTATCATATTCATGGGATAAATAGGATAAATGACACCTGGACATGGGTCCCAGGTTTATTTCCCGTGTCCATCTGTCATTTTTCAAATTTACGAACTAGCAAAATAACATGTTAACAATTTTTTGTAAAAGGCCTTTTATATCATGAAAATTGGACTGCTTGTTTTATTATTGTGAGAAGAAAAATGTATTTGACAGCTACAAAACTTATACAGACTTTGGCCTATTTAATATATTCTGGCATTTAATCATGTTAGTATGTTATATATATATATATATCTTTATTTTCCTGATATTTTTGTCACATTCCAGTCCACTCGCATATCTACACCATCGGGATGAGAGTGTTTTTTTCCTTAATTGCTTCACAATCTCCCTCCAACTAAATGCGGATTAATTTCCTCTAAATTTTACCTTTATAATTTTTATATCAATAATGTAGTTGAATGTGGGTAACCCGGACGGGTAGTAATACTAAGAAAAAAAAAAGAATATCCCTGTTTTCTTGGACATTGCCAACATCTAAGAGCGAAGGTAGTTTGTTATAGTATATAATTCAGATAAGACAAGTTTTTAAAGTAAGCCAAACTAAAGTACTATAATGTGTTGCTTTAATGCAATAAAATGTTTCTGATACACATACTAAAGGGGCCACATACCGGAGCACTGAGGCGTCTTGCGATCATAAAAAAAATTACTCTATTTAAGAAGTGGTATATTTTAAAATAGGGTTCACACCAAAATGGAGACGTCCCTAAAATATTCAAATTATTACATTTTAGGTGTTTTATATATAAAAAAAAATTAATCACGTAGCTTTGAGATCTAAGTAAATGGATGGACAAATAAGCCTTAAAGCTATGTTTTTTTCCTCAAACAAATATGTTTCAACAGAATCACAACATATTTTTTTAAATGATAAATTGAGGATCGTTTGAGTTGTTTTGAAGCTTAATAATAATAATTGTCATTTCCATAAGAAAAACTTCAATTTAAGGTAAATGGGGCTCTTAACATAATATAGTCTCATTTTTCAAAAGATCCCTTAAAGCTGCACTGACATTGAATTAAAACTGCACAATACTGCCAAGTTTTCAAAGCAAAAATGAACGTTGGCTTTACAAAATATGTGTAGTATAAGGTCATATTTTTGTTTAGGCAGACTGTATTTTTGAAGGTGGCCTCCCGGTGTGAAGATACAAACCTCCTACGTGAAAATACAGCCACCACGGGGGAATTAATTTAGAGAAAAGAATGGTTTTTAAGGTGTCTTAAATTCTTCTCATTTTCTTGTTAGGAAGGAGGCGGGAATCCAAAAAGCATACTCTAGGCACATGTGCTTGATATATGGCAGAATATGAACACGCCTTATTGTTGATGCTTTTTGATTTATAAACAATTAAATATTTTTGTTCCGACCTTCTAGCACCACCTTTATATTTTGGGGGTGTAACACTCTACCCCTCCTCTACCTCTTCTTTGCTATTGTATCCAAGGGAGATATAGGATCGGTTATACGGATACGTTAAGGTGGGATGGTATGGGACGTGAGAAAAGGGCAATATTTTTACAGTTTTTAATTTTTTTTTGGCCCAAAATAAATCAAATATTGCTCCAGTACGAACATAGAATTAGATTTTCTTCACATATTGATATCAACATTTGTTGAATATCTGACTTGAGCATAACTGCATTAGATGAGAAACTTTCTAAGTGAAGAGAAAAAGTTGCCGTTAATTTCAAGGACACCCTTGACAAATATTAACCCACTGTTGATATCACCGTGTGAAGAAAATTAAACTCTATTTTGGCACTGGTGAAATATTTTGATTTATTTTGGCCAAGAAATGTTTGATATTACAATCGCAAGAATACTTACCTTTTCACGCCTTCCACCCGGACATAGAAAACATTTCTTTGCATTCGTCTGAGATAAATATTTTATATTTTCTTTGTATGTGAATATCTTTTAATATTAGGCCCTATACTTGTGAAGCTAAAAGGAATATTATATTTTACACTGTAAGCGTGGCACTACTTACTAATTTTCATTTTCGTGTATCTTAGGTAATTAATATATACTTATTGAACTGACTGGTTGTATCAGCGCACCACTTATAAACTAACTTTATATCTAGAATAGACACAACAACCAGCCTCCGGTAGTAATTCATCACTATGAAAAGGGAAACTCACCTTCCATCATTAATAAATTTCTCGCTCACGCCAGTGTTTGAATCCCGGACCCTTAGCTTAGTAGACATACACGCGACCGAGTGAGCAAAGGTGTCTGACATTACTAACTAATCATGAGTAAAACGCTCAATTGTAATTTTCTTTGACCTTAACAAGGATACGGTAAGGCTCATACAAGTTAAAATATTACAATAAGTATGCAGTGGTATCGCGAAGCCTTTTAAAGGTTTTTTGAGTTCCTCCGATCATAATTTAAGTCTTATAATAGCATGATTAGGTTAAGAGTATACTGGTGGTTCTCATTTTTAAAATATTTCAAAAACTAGACCTATAAAATATGTAATTTTATAAACTATTCAACCCTTATTTTTGACTTTATAGAAACGCAAACGCTTCAATTAAGACCAATGCGTTGTCTCAGAGCTTGATATAATTATGACCTTGATAAATACAAATTATCTCTACTCTGATAGCCATCACTTACTAACGGAGAAAATTCATATTAGTAAATTCAGAAAGTAAACGATTCAGTGATTTCAATGCTTCAATACATGTTTGTTGTAACAAAAGGAATGGACCTGTCGTAAGACAGAATCCCTAGTAATAATTTTTAAATACTATGGATTATTTAAATGATGCCACTTTTATTTTAAGAAATTAATTAGCAACTTTCCTCCTTCCCGTGTTTTTTTGCAAATATAAATGCTGCAATTTCTCTCCTTGCATGATACATGCTGTACGTAATGGGCACAAAGCTTTGAAAATTAAAATTCTTCTAATATTTATGCATTAAAATACACATACACTTAATTTACTTATTGTTACTATTTATTAGTTAATTTGAAATAAAAAGGTTGAGATTAAAATAAAAAATGAGGAAACTAACATGAGGCTTCTTAAAGCTTTTATTCTCTCTTAGCAACTCAGATTTCTTCAACTTTTAATCTCGCCATTTTCTCCTACATCAATTTACACTTAAGAAAATGTTTGGCAAGTCTTTCCTAGTTTGCCGCACACCCTAAAGGCAAATGTGTGTATGTGTGTGTACTTTGTTGTTTCACTTGTTAAAGTCTTTAACCAGACTTTATACATACACTTCCACCTAACTGATTTTACTTCTCAGCATCCTACACACCACTAAATGCTTTCACATTCAATTTCTTGCTTTGTTAACAAACTTTCCTCGAGATATTTCTGTACGTCTGCCTGTGTTATGGAAATTGTTAAATAAAACCTTCCTGGGAGAGAAACGTTTTTGTTCATTTCTAGGTGAAGTTTGTTTTTACATTAAGGGAGCCACCTACCTAATCACTGGAACGCCTTGCAGACGTTCAGATAATCCTTATTATTTAATATATAGCTTGTTATTTTTAAACATTAATCGTTCCAAACTGGGATTTAAAATTATACTCATAGCACCTAAATTGCTAAAAATCGTACAGTTTAAGTAGCCTATTATAGTTTAAAATTAATATATTAAAGCTAAAACTAATTATTTTATTATTTAGATTTTACCGTGAAATGTCATAGTAACTAAAATAAAGTAAATAGTGAGAAACGCAGTCTTAAAATATTACTATATACGTTTTTAAAATATATTTGAGTATATAGTTATTGTGGATGATGTTTTTGTGTGGAGTGTAATTAATAAGGTGTAGGTTTAGACTAATCTTAGGGTATTTTCAATTATGTGATTCGTTTTGATACAATAGCGGACGTGCCAGTTAAGCAAATCATATTTTTAACTATGTTAATTTATTAAAGAACTATGAACCTGAACCTTTGTTTGAGTATATAGGGATGTCACTTTTAATGTCTACCCTATCTATGGTTGAAAGAAACGTTTGGAAGATCTTTTCTCCTACTAAAATCCTACTAAATAAAGTAGAATTTTGACCTGGAAAAAGGCCTTTCAGACATCCCTTCCTACCACAAAAAGGGTAGTTTCTAACTGGCACGTTAATCTCTAGTCCTATATTAGCACACTTTACGTTAATACACTCCAAATAGATAAGATAAAATCTTGAAAAGTTAAAGGCTCAGGTAAATTTGGGCCTATTTTAACCATAAATTCACCCACTTCGGTTATATAAGGCATCACTCTCGCAACGAACTGAAATACCAATGGCGGAAATATCGGTGCTAAAATCACACTTGGGTATTTTTTTTATCTTAAAATTGTTTCCAAATCTCCCTCCACGCAAATGCAAGAACACTTCCTTTCAATTCTACCTTCCTGAGCTTTATCACACTAGTGTGATTAATTTATGTGCATATAGCCCTTATGGGCTACAAACTACAAACTAAATTACTTTCTTAACCTTTTTGTTAGTGTATTTTTGCTAATTTCTTGGTCTCAAGAAAATCATTTCAAATAAATCTTTTGAGACACTTTATTAATTCTAGTATAAATAAACATATTTCTCTGTTAAGTTTATATATATATAAACAGAGGCCTCCATTATCGCTGTATATATGAACGTCATTATTGTAAGCTCGTATTTGATTTATCGTCACACTCTGGCCAGACAAAAGAACTGTTGTAATCAATACGTATTTCCCTCTGGAACAAGTACAGCTCTTAGGCTCAGCATATATATATATATATATATATATATATGGGGAGAGAGAGAGAGAGAGAGAGCTAGGCTTGAAGTAAAGGTAAGAACTACCCACACCCAACAATATTATCGCCTAAAGGTTCTACTTGTTTAGACGCAAGTTGATGGCGTGAATTCGAGGTGTGTACGTATGAAGGAGTGGCCCTCCTTCTTTCTCTCACCTGCACAATCATAATAACTAGATCTCCTTGGAGTGGTCTGTTAAGTAGCCCTATATTTGTGCAACACAAGAGGGAAAGAGGACCTGTGCTTTGAGTCCAGGGGAGTACATTAGTTTACTTCCATTTACTTCTATTTATTTGTTTTTTAACTTATTTATTCTAATTTGTTGATTTAACTTGGGGTATTTAACGTAGACTTTACTTACCGGTTGATTTACAAACAAAATTAAACTATATAACAGACTCAGCACACAATTCTCCCACACGGCTGTCGAACTATAACTGGGAAATGGGGAGCCATTTTGATATATTTTTCGGCTATGACGTAAATCGAAACCAGGCCCTTAGCTCAATATACTGTTGACTGAGCTAGTATATTGGAATGTTGCGTCTAATAACTTGGTTACTAACGTTTTAATCCAAGGGTGAGGGATGGAGATGGTAGTTCTAGAGGAATTTCACCGGTGTTAAAGTTAAGGTAGAGTGGTAAATCTAAGGGTTTGATCGACTGGATTAATGTATTTATATGTTACGATTGTATTTAGTCGATTAGTAATTTAATCGATTGAATACACTCTCAAACAATAAATTATTAAACATGTATTCATAAATTGGAATTTGATGTTTCGATCAAGTGTTTTGATACATAAATATAAGTTTTATTTGTATTAAAAACATGCAAATCTGCATACAAATATAAACATTTTTTACCCGTATTGTTGTGAAGTTGTTGATAGCAACTATTTGGGAGCTTGCTTCTATTCCAGGTGAGAGGAGTGCTGGTGAGAATTTGATAGCTAAAAATAAGCATTGTATAAGGATTACTTTCCGATTAGTAAAAAGTCAGGCGAAAGATCTGACCTATTTGTATACAGTACTAGCATTGAGCTAACTACTTGTAAGCTTATAAGGTCTGTGTTCTTAGGGCTGTGAATAAAGTATCAATACTTTAATAATATCGATATTTTCCTTTAGATACGAGTCTATTTTTACTCGATACTTTTACTGATATTGGTATTCATACTCCAGCATCGGATTGGTATCGAAAGAAACAACTTTTTGTCAACTTCACTCATGCTACGACGAATGTAGTTTAAAAAAATATTATGATGCAAAAGTTTAAATTATTATTACTAGATAAAAAAAATCCAGATTTAAATGTCGATACCGATACTTACTGTTATTGATACTGTTCTTTCGATACCAGTACAATATTGATATTTTTCTTTCGATACTTTTAATGAGTATAGTATTTATACTTTTCTTTCGATACCACATTGCTATGTGTTCCCACAGGGGTGGTCAAGGGGATTAGAGCGTTTGACTTATATTAAACACTTTTGTATCGACGGAAAGATTGGGGATCAAATATGGTGAGGTGTACTTGGACTGGTATTATCTATATAACAAGTTGTTAATTACTATTTTGTTGAACTAAGACTACACGTCTATAGAAAAAATATATTAATTTGTGTTAATTCAATGTGTATTTTAAGAAATACTTGGCAAAACCAAAAGTCCATACCACTTATTTTTTTACTTTTTTTGTAGTCTTAGTAAGCCTACCATATTTTCGATGAAAGATTATATTTCAGGTTACTCAATTGAAATAATAAAATAAGCTCATACAAAAATATTGAGTTGTATTTATTGAAGTTTGTGACGCGTAGTGTATTTCCAAACATACACTGTACAAACAAATGGACAGACCTAGCAAACTTTTTTTACGTTCTTTTACTTCAATATGAAGTCCAATGTAGGCAAAATTGTATATAGTATCTTAGTCTTATATTTTAACAAATATAAAAACTAATGTGGGTTGCAAAAACAATTTTCAAAGTTGAACTTTGAACTAGTTTTTAAATCGGGGAAAATGGTTTAGAAAGGATAGAACACAGGTCCTCTTGAAATAAACTGAAGCGTATTGTCAGGAGTGTGCAATTTCACGTTTAACACCTCCACATCTCTGAAACATTACAGTATTTTGAAACCCAAGTGTAGATTATTGTTATCATATTGAACTTAATGACTAAACTAAGGAACCAGATATTTTCCTTGTCAGCTGACTCAGAGAGTATATCGTTTCAGGAAAAGATTATATCCATATGTTGTTTATAGCAGCGCATTCCAACGTGTGTATTCATACTAGAAAGCTTGCAGGTAACAATTATGTTAGATGAGAATAGCTGATAAAAGTTTTATCTCAACGAACCGTTTTCAGCCCCCTTTTGGTTTTAAATACCCCTAGTTGGTTAATTATGATAAAATGAGTAACATTTATTACACAGAGATGTTTGGAATAGTGTTACGTACAGTAACACTATTAAAAACAAACACATCTTTCCTTTTAAACATTATGTTATTTTCTTATCGGCGTTTTACTACCCAAGCTACCTGAATACTTCCCCTAATGTGATAGGGGTGATGAAGGTAGAACTTAGAGGGGATATGCCATCATGCCTTGGGGAGAGAATGGGAAACCATTTAGGAAAAATTAGCCTTGTTAAGAAACCTGGAGGATTTGTACTCTAATCTCCTTGTAACCAACAATCCAGCCTATTACGATTTTTTTTTTAGTATGGCATATTTTACGGAGATGCAGTATCTAGTTCAGTCGCCATGTGTGTAGACTTTTGTTACACTGTGGGAACAGAATGTTGTCCAGGGTACACCTATGGAGGTTGTTTACACGTCATACCCGCAATGAGATGATGTGATGTGACGATAGTGATTATGAAGGTGTGGAGCCAATGGACATCTTAAACCTAGCTTAAGCCTAACTAACCAGACCATGGTGACCAAAGGAACAATTCCCATTTCTGGAATCGAACCCCGAACCTCTAGATCAGCAGCCATGGCGCTGACAACTAGATCAAGAGGCCGGTCAGTCACGATAGCAATAATTTAAATCATACATTATAAGAGGTAAGACTTTGAAATCTTTGCAAAATATATTAGCTCAAGTTACAATATTGACACAAATTATGAAAATTGTATCAAAATTCTATCAATATTGTAACTTTAACCATTATATTTTACAAATATTTCAAAATCTTGTATTTTATAATAAATATCGCTCCTTACTCTCAACTTTAGAATGTTTTCTAAAATTAAGTTAAATCATACAACCACCGATGCAGGTTGGCATATAGTACCTTAAATCAAAGCTTGAAATTGGGAAATCCAAATGTTCTACCGTGCCTCAAATAAAATTATCTAAGAAATAGTTTGTCATATTTTGTGACATAGCGCATGAATAAAATGGACACAAACATTTTAGTAATCATATTGGTGTTTATGACATTTTAAAGAAACGAGATTCAAAGGCAAGAATTGAAAACATAAATTAGGTATGTAAAACATGTCTGATGTCTAAATTCGACCAACTAGGTGTAAAATCTTTGTGCTTTAAGACTTTTGTCTAAGAAATAAGTTGATAATTTTTAGCCATTCCAGAACTTTACTGTCTTAGGCATATTTTGAAAGTAGTTAAGGAACTCAAATTTGAGAGGTAGCTGGATATAATACATTTGTGTATATAGACACAAATATAGCTAGTTTACACGTTTTTTATTTATAATTTTACTCTTCAATTCAATTTTTAAGTAAACAAGTCGATCTATAATATTTTTGGTGCAATCTTCCCAAATGAAACAAATATTTATGTATGAAAGGTTATAATTATTTTCAAACTTTTGGATAACCAAGGCCTAGTAGTTATGTGAACTAGCTCTAAAATATTCATGCATAGTATAAAAAAACTTTATTTGAGTCTAAACTTATTTTAATTTTTAAAAATACAGAGGTTTTAAAAGGCTTCTTTTAATAATTCCAAATATTTTTCCCACAACCTGGATCCTAGTATGAATAGAAAGTACTTTCCTTTCATTCTCAGAGAAAAACACCTTACATAAAATGATGACGCAACGTTTTTAATTCTTTACTTGATGCTTCTACGAATACTAAATAATAATAAAAAAAAGTAATACAATGGAAGGTAATTACAGTTTTTAGTGAACTTAGAAACACCCTTCCTAACCATTCCCCTCCCTCCTACCCCAAGAGTTTTAATGAAAAGTTATCCATCATAATTTCCCTAGCCTTTCATCCTGACAAAAGGTTCAAAGGCGCAACGCATGTGGAAGCCTTTCGTTCCAGTGTTGTCCTCGTAATCCTGGCTCATGTTTAATAAAGGACTTGCAGGACTTCACACAGGTCCTGCCACATGTCCTACTCCCATAACGAGTTCTTCCTTTGCAGGGGTGTCGATTTTAGGGTTGAGAATTAGAGGAGAAGGAAGACCTATGTATCACTGGTGAAACGTGAATTTATTATCAGAATTTTCTTTTATCTATAAATAAAATACAGTTTTTACTTTAGGCTCAGCTAGAATTTAAATATATTAGATTTTTTTTTGTGGATAAATCTTCCAATAGAATGATTTATTTCTCAAATTATTCTCAATCAGTGCATTTAAAACATTCTGTATTAAAGAAAATATTAGCTACAGTTTAAGACATAACTTGACTAATTTCCATTTAACCGTGTTTCAAAGTTTGGACAGATTCGTCACATAAAATTATGACATGCTATTATTTAAAGAATAATTCACCATATTATTTCCATACACCTACTTAAACTATTTTTGTAAACAATTTAATTTGAGAAATAGAAATAAACATTGAAAATATTGATGTATTTATTGCTATTCATTCCTTGTTTCTACGATCATCAATCATTAAATAAATAAAAAAATAAGTATCTGTGTTTGTGTGTGTGTGTGTGTGTGTGTGTATGTTGAGATTAAGACTCCTAAACCAAGAAACCTAAAAAGCTGAAACCACGCCTACGTATTTAGGGGCATCTCACACTTTAGGTGTGATTTTTTTACCTTTATCCAATATATTTTAAGCCTTACGTCTTAGACCACTTGTCTACCAGTGTGGGTTGCTCCACAACCAAGAAGCCTAGAAAGATGAACCATTGTTTACTTATTACTTACTTATCTTGCAGCTTATATATAATATAACATAGTAAATTTTAATAAAAGATCATCTATCCCTTTATTTACCCTTTAAACTTTACGCCCTATTAAATACTCTAAACACACGAGTGATATTTAATAACGTGCACATCTTTCATAAACTTTAAATTTATTTAAAATGACAGATAGGCCAGACCTACTCTGCTACAAATATCTTCATCCCCCCGTCCAATTTAAGCCTGACCACTTCTCAAAAAACAAAATTGAACCTTACTTATCATAATAGTAGATGTGAAACCTGTACATTCGATCCTTGAAATACGTGATGGCATTCAGAGACTAGAAGTTCACGTGATTTTAAATTGTTAAATATTGTTTTATTTAAATCTATTTTTAGATTACTACTTGACTTGATAATTGAATAATATTATTTATAGATGGAAATTACAGCTATAGAATATATACATTATTTTAATATTATATACTTACATATTATTTTTCTAATATATGTACTTAATCTTATATATATATATATATATATATATATTATTGCCAGCCAGAGTTATACAAATTTAATTAAACTATAGGTAAGGGATATGTAAGAATGTAAGGTAGCATGCTAAAGGAAATGTATCTACACTTGTATTAAGGGAGATTGCGAAATAACTATTTTTTTTATACTGTGTTTGTCAGGGATTTTAAGCTTTGCCTCCCAATCACCATCAAATAAGTGTACATGATTAGGAAATTTAGTGCACGTGCCCATTAATACAGCTAATACTGGATTCACCCCACTTCCAATATGTTCACGCATGTGCACGCTGGTGCATTTCCTCTAGATTTAAACTACCTCGTCCCTAACACACTAACGTAATAAGTACATATGCGTGAAACCCAAAGAGGAAGTAAGATTTGGCGCTGGAAAAAAAAAATAGTCCACATAATTTGTTTTCCACATAGAAAAATATTTTCTTGGGAATCTTTATACTATTCGTATATTAGTAACTCTCTTTACTTTCTATTTCATTCAGCTTTTTCATATTTTCTTTTATAAAAGAGATCGATTTTTAAAGGTCCTGACTAATATTTGTTTTACAGACTCTTTTTTCCATCGTTGATCATCGCAACAATAAATAACAAATAAATTATTTAAATGATCCACGCTAATTGAATATAAAATGGTGATTGAATCTTTAAGGATCTGTTACTGAACTAGAAAAAAAAACATACTTACCATCGGTTAGACTCAACCCACGAACTACGATCTAGGAGTGCTAACCATCCACTTGCTTACCTCACTGACGTAAAAAGTCTCAACCCTTCTAGATGCACTGTGCACCCCTATCTCGGTGAAATAATTCAGTATAACAGAGTAATCTGTCATAGTGGAGGACATGAACGTGATGTCGCATAATCTGTTGTGGCCCATATTCACTTTTTATGGCCGCCGGTGGAGTAGGTTTTGTATTACGTCTAAGAAGGAAGGAAGACCAGTATATCTGGAGGATTATTATATATAATAGTAATGATGGTACAGTTTTGTGTGTTAGCATTAGACAGATGGTAGCAGGATGCTTGATGCTACTTTATAGTGGTTTGTCGGCGCGCCTCTGTCGGTGCAAGGGTGTGGGTGACGTACTGGTGACACGGCATGGGACGACCCTAAGAATATTACCCTTGCATCGCATCTAACCATCCGTCCAGGATATCCTCATACTTACAAAAAGGTAAAGGATGAAGAGGATCTAACAAAGAGGGGGTGTAACCACAAATGTTTGCTTGGAGAGAAAGTGAAAAAACATTTGAGGAAATAGAAACTACTAAGTACTCTCAGTCAGGACTCTGACCTCAAACTCTCAATCACTGGCAAACCAGACAAAACTAGGTTGACGCGTGCATGCCATGACCCCAAAGGTCATTTGCATTGGAGGTGTTCTTTCAAATTATTGAATACCGGTTCTCTCATCATGTGAATACCTTTGCAGCTCCTCTAGTTATGGTCATGCTTATCTATTCCTAAGTGCAATAGTAGGGGTACATTAATCTACTAATATATTCTGCAGTTATCATTATTTATTTTAGACCAATTTCAAAGGTTTTCAGTGGATACCTGTTGGCTTTTGATCTAAGAGAAACATAGTGAAGAATTATCTAGCAATACAATCGTATGAGTGGCTTAATCAACGCTTTACTAAGGAAGTCTCAATCAGTATACACTTTAATGAGAACCAAAATAAGCCATTCATAGCCATATGTTAAACCACATCGGTAGACATTCGGTTAAAGGTGTGTGTCTAAATTTGTCTGGTTTGCTGGTTACGTGGAGGCTGGGGCTTGAATATTGGCTGAGTATACTTAGAGGGTGTTTCATAAACACACTTTTCCTCCAAGTAAATATGAGCATACTTCCTCTAAAATAAACAAAACTCCAAGGAAGGGCCTTTATCTGTAGTTCTACTTTCACATAGTCAAACGTCAGGTCATGCATGATGTCATCTGCAGCTGTCACCTTTGATAGGTATTAATAAATATAGTTAACTCTAGAAAAAGAGTAAAATATTATCAATATTTACAGAAAAAAATGCTTGTATATTCTGTTAGACCCCTCTATATCAAAACGGGACTGTACCTTCCTTGTCTTAACGCCGGCTAACGTTATCAATCCCCTACCTAACGGGCCATCATGGATACCAAAAGGAATCTTCTAGGCCCCCCCCCTTCCCCCCGAGTCATCCCATGTCTTGCCACCTATACTCGGGCAAACTCCCAGTAGTTTGAGTTAGGGGTTCGGGCTGTTGGGAGGGCGGGGGGGATGACAAGCAATTAGAGTGACATCCCTTCCTCACGCCCTATACTGGGTGATTCCCGCCCCCTTCATTACAACTGTCTACCATCCTGTCCCATGATGCACCGTCTTTCCTAAACTTTTATACACACACACACACACACACACACCAAGCGTTGATTTATCTGACTACTAGAAAACTTCAACTAAAAAGCTACCGCACGCTATTCCATTACACGTGTTACCAGCGCTCGAAAGAAATATGTTGGCATTTTCAGGACCACACCCTTCTAACGCAAACAAGAAGGGAATTTTTAGTGGTGTCTTTTTGTGTTTTTAAGGTGTGAGTGGAATAGAAGGGAACATGAGTCAAGATACTGATTTTTTTGCAATTTTTAATGCCAAAACAAATTTTTTAGCAAAAAAATATATTTTTTTTTTGGGTGGATACGTTTAGATTTAATTTGTATGGTAATCTCAGTATTTCTTGAATACATGCCATGAGAATTGCAACATTCGAACAGATTTTTCATAAAGCTACTAAATAAACGAAAATTAAGTATTGTAATTCAAAGCCATCCCTTATCATCTATGACAAATTTTACAGTTTTAAGTTAAATATAATTACCTCTTCTCAATGTTATCTACTCTATATTTATATTTTTTATCTTTTAAATACTTGTTTTGGTATTCGTAATATACAGGCGTGGATTCAGGGGGGGTCAAAGGGTCAGTTGACCCCCTGTAAAAGTTAGAAAATTAATATAAAAAACAAAATGAAAGTCCAATTTTAAAAAGAAAATAAAACACAGATAAATTATCCTATTTTTTTTTATCTTTCTAAGAGCAGACACTTCTCAAGCCGGGTCCACACGTGTGTTATTCGTTCACGTTTATTCAATGTCCGATATGACGCACGCAAGTGTGGGAAAAATATTCGTTTTCATGTACGAATGAATGTAATTCACCCCTCCCTGGAATAAATCCCCCCCCCCCAGATATATTTCAAATCCTCTAATATTATCGAATATGAAGCTGAAATATGGCCTTAAATCAAACTCCAAATGACTTCTAGATGCATTCTATTGTCAAAAAATTTGCCTGAGAAGATCGCTTCAAATAACTTCTAGACTAAAGGCATCATCTAACTGGCAGAAAATGTCGTGGGAGGAAAGCTCTAAAGCTTCTCAGGTCATCCAAATTTCAAAAAATGTTAAGGGGAGGACAAATCCAAATAGCTCCTAGATGCATGTCATTTTGAAATATTTTCAGGCGAGGACCACCCTAAATAGTCTAGTTTCTGAAATAATTCAATTTTAAAAATTATGTCGGTGGAAGACCACTTCAAAGATTATCTTCTAGAGGTATCTAATCATCGAAAAAA
Source organism: Timema bartmani (assembly GCA_902151455.1). Lineage (NCBI taxonomy): Eukaryota > Metazoa > Arthropoda > Insecta > Phasmatodea > Timematidae > Timema > Timema bartmani. The sequence goes on along the minus strand of CABFWB010000110.1, from coordinate 379,246 downwards.
AATTAAGGTGAGGATCACTCTAAATAGCTTTGAGGGGCATCCAACTTTCAAAAATTTCTAGATGAGGAACACTTTAAATGGCTTATAAAATCTAATTTAAAAAAAACAAGGCAAAGACTTCTCATAGCTTCTAGAGTGAACAATTTTTTCAAAAAAAAATTGTTGAAGGAGGGCCACTACAAATAGTTTATAAAAACTATCTGAATTTAAAAATTTGGGGAGGATGACTACAGTTTAAAACATAAATAAGATCAAATTTATATGAATGAGAAACTATTAAATGGCTTTAAACAGAAATCTAACATTGTAAGTAACTATGTTATTTATAATTATTACCCCCCCCCC
>CABFWB010000110.1:308136-378887 GCA_902151455.1 Timema bartmani | reverse complement strand
CCCGCCCTATGAAAATGATCTGGATCAGCGCCTAGTAATATACCATACATTCTCTTCTAACTATACAAAAGTGCTATCAAAATCTCATAGCTCATAGCTTAAGCAAATCATTATCACATCCGAATACACAATCTAATATATCCTTAAAATTATACACATAAGATATATCCTACCATAAAAAAATTTCACACTATATCAAAACTATTATCTTATCTAATAAAACCTAACTATTATACTCTTTAAAGATCAAATAAAATCTTCAATGAAGCTCCAATAACATAACAAATTCAGCTTTTATATAAAGCCCATTAAGTCTCAAACATACCCAATGGAGCCCTCATATAAAAAATAATATCATACCCCATAAAACCCCTAATAATTTACCCAATAAAGCTCAAACATTAATACTCAATAAATCTAAATTATTATAAAGCCAATAAATCAAATCAAATATCAAATAAATCTCCACACAGAAGAGTTTTATCAAACTCATAGCGTCCTTGAAAACAGAAAAAACTATTATCCTAGTACGCCTCTCCAACCAGTGGTTTCATCAGTTGTCCTGAGTTCATTTCACATCATCTATTTTCGATTAATCACAGCCATTGTAAGAGAGCGTCACTTACATCATTGTTCAGATCCCTCTTCGCCCAACACCCTATAATGACTAGGCTAAAAAACACAGGGGTGAGAAAGTCCCACTCTTAATTTGAGGATGTAGGGAATGCGAGAAGCAGTTTTTATGGCAAAACTTTTTTTTTTGCCAAATAATAAATAAAATACTGCTCCAGTAAAAACAAAATATATATATTTTTTTATATAGTGTTAATCAAAATTTCATGAATATCTATCAAGGGTGTCCTGGAATTTAATGACAACTTTTTCTCGCCATTTAAAAAGTTTTCTCATCTAATGCTTATGCACATGCTCATGATGGATATTCAGGGACTCTTGATATCAACATGTGAAGAAAATTAAATTCTATGTTTGTTCTTGAGAAATATTTTATTTATTTAAGTAAATAAAAATACAATAAAACTGCATAAACAATAGTATTTTCTCGCATCCCCATCCATCCTATCTTAAACTGCTATCTCTTTTTATAGGATCTTAATTCATAGTGGGTATTTATCACCATTGTGCTTTTAAAGTCTTGTCAGGAGATTTTCTAAACGACATTATGTGCATTGAAGTCCAGATATGTGCTTTTACAGTAGATATAATTAATATGTTTTTGATATATTTTATCATTAAATTAAATTCCTAATGAATATAGATATTTTTGTTTTGTGCACCAATTCTTACTGCTCGTTAAGGCTATTTAATAATTTAAGCTTCTTAAATAGTGATCAGGAAGATAAAGTTTAGAGAAAATATACCCGAATTTACGTACTGGAGTTGGGAAAGCATTAATAAGAAACCACTCTCCATTTCTCCTTCCTGGGATTCAAAACTTAGCCTCACCTTCATCGACAAACCAGATCAGACATGAATGACCCCGAATGTCCATCTATGAGGGAGATGTTTATTTTGGAAGAGAAGACGGCGATAAATAAATGGCTTGCAATATTTTTACTTGGTTTGTAACACAGAAACGTGTCTACTTTAAAAAAAAAAAAGTCTGACACCTTAGCTCAGTCGGTAGCATGTCTCTCTACTGAGATAAGAGTCCCGGATTCGATTCTTGGCATTGCCGAATAATATATCATTGGTAATTTTTTTTTAAAGTGATTGACTAATGGCTGGGGACTGGATGCTGTGTCTATTCTAAATTTAAGTTAGTTTATAAGTCGTGTGAGGACATAGTCAGTCAGTTCATAAAGTGCACGTTAAATACCTCGAATAAATGAAAATAAAAAATACCTAGAAACTATTAGTAGCTTCATTTATATTAAAAATATACCAAAGTAATATTTTAAGCTTAGGATCTACGTCGTTAACCTTATTTATTGAAAATGCCTATTGAGTGTGTGACATTAAGTGAATGTTGTTGAACCAGTCAATTTTATTTCTATGTAAACCTCATTAGATACATCCATACCGAAAATAGTTTCTGGGTTATATCTTATGTCAGCAAAACTGAAACGTCATTATCTCACAGGGTGCTTTCAAAATGATTAATAAACCAAAACCCATTTTTTCTTGGAAATGTTAAAATTCTATTTAAATTAATTTTAACAAAATAAAATCAGAATACCCGCTTCGGTCGTCACATGAACCAAGGTGTCACTCTCGCATTAGGCTGATAATGGGTAGGTAGATGGGGGTTTGAATCCTAGTTAGATGTACTGAGGGGTAGTTTTCCACTATATTTTACTATCTATCCATACAAATGCCGGTACACTTCCTAGTCCCTAATACACTATCGTGATAACTAGGCCTACGTATGCATGTAGGCTAAGCAGATAGTAATTATTTATTTATTTATTTATTTAGTACCACGTCTTACTACCCTTTTGGGTTATACGCTTAAGTACTAACGCTAATGTATTAGGAATTGGGAAGGTTGGATTTAGAGGAAATGAACCCGCATTTGCCTCGAGGGAGGTTGGAACACCATTTAGGAAAAAACACCCCCAGTTAACTTGACTGAGATTCGAGCCTTGATCTCACCTTCCTAGGCAGTCTAGTGCGTTAGCCAACTACGCCACTGAGACGTGTAACGGGTAGTAATATTTGCTATAAAAAAGAGATATTCAGAAATGTCCTGGTTCATGTCTGTACTACAGACTCTTTTTATCCGATCATTGTAACGTAAAATCGCTGACATCACAAATAAGAAATTATTTTTCGCACACCAAAAAAATAAATCACACTGAGACAGAAAGTCCAACATTTGTTATTTAATTTGGTTAACTTCATTCGACTCTAATTGGAGATTTCTTAAAAGAGATTAGTCCACATTAGTGTCAGTACTTCATATAGTTTAATTTTCATCAGATGAGTCTGATCTTATAGCTATAAAAAGTACTAGTATACTTTTACGTATTCATACATTAAGTCATGTGATCCTCAGCTGTCATTCTTAATATTTATGTTAACTACCTAACATAGATAAAATACTAAATTGTATCAACGTTACAAACACATTTTTTGCGTGGTTTAAAAGGATCTTCTTGTGAAAATTGGATTATAGTACCTCTAACGTATTTTTAATTGAGGTTTCACCAAGACATTATCTTTAAGTGGCTAAATAAACTTGAATTAAGATATAAAACTATACATAATAATGTTTGCTTTGAATCATGTTTCAGATTTTAAAAACACACTTGGATTCAAAAGTCAAGGCGTTAACTTTCATTCCATGCTTTTGCTAAGGTTTAACTCTGCCATGTAAAATGTATATTTAACCCACTCACTGAATTAACTTCTTTGAAAAAAAATTATTTTTCTTCATTTTTTCTACATTTTTGGGCTATCCACAAATTTAGATAAATGTAATATGAGGAAAAATGGGTATAGATAAAGTGTACCTTCACTTGCGTGGGAGGTAGATTGGAAAACCACTTAGGAAACAAACCCCTCTGCACACCCGACCTTCTAAGAACGTTTCTTGTAAATGGCTGGGACACAATCTTGTAAGATCATATTTCAATTTTGTAAGTGTCGAAAAATAGAATTACAGCTCTACTCCAAAATTAAACCAGAATTACGTGCGTTATCAATATGAAGTGTCTTAGAATAATGGCTGAAATCATCAGGAAGGCAACCTTTTGACTTGCAAATCATTGCGACAGTTTGCATGCCGGTGATTACTTCCTGAGGTGTTTTTAATGGGCCTCTCTAGACCCTAAGGCTTCAAAGCAAACGCTCATTTACGCGACTCACACACGCCAAGAAAACGTATCCAACCTGTGCCATACTGAGATAGTTCTAGCTTGTCGCTTTTAAAAGACGTACAATAAATACAGACGAGCCAACATTTACCATTGATAGTTTGAGCATACCACTTTCAGAACGCATATCAAAATAGATATACACGAGCCAACCAAGAACTAATGTTAGTTTAAGCTTGCCATTATCAGAAGGAAAAAACAAAATAAGTACAGACAAACCAGCATTGACCAATGATAGTTTGAGCATGCCAATTTCAGAAGGCATAGCAAAATAAATATACATCAATCAACCATGACCAATGATAGTTTGAGCTTGTCATTATCAGAAGAAATATCAAAATATATACAGACGAGACAAAAATTACCAATGATTGTTTGAGCTTGCCATTATATTAAGAAATAACAAAACACATACAGACCAGCGAGACGTTATCAATGATTGTTTGGCCACTCTCAGAAGAAATACAAACATGCCAACAAAAACAATGTTAGTTTGAGCTTTCCATTATAAGAAGAAATAACAAAATAGATATGGACGAGCCAGCAATGACCAAGGATAGTTTTAGCTTGCCACGCTTAGAAGAAGACAAGACAAAATAAATATAAATGAGCCTACAATGACCAATGATAGTTTTTACTTGTCATTCTCAGAAAAGATAAAAAAATAAATATCGTAGAAATAGCATAACCAATAATATGCACTCGTAATTTTTAAACATCTTAATTTCTCCATGAAAATGAGGATATATTTCCTTTAAATTCTACCTTCCTCAATCCTATCTCAATATTTTAAATAAATGCATAAGCCTCTACGGGTGTTAAGATGTTATGGGGTAGAAGAGGGGAAGTCAGAATGTTGGTTATCAAGAAAGGTGTGTGGAAGTGAATACCAAGGATTATTTTAGCTTTAAACTTTTGGTTGCTAATAGTTTATTGTTAGATAGTAAGAAACCCGCATCTTTTTTCAAATGTGTGGGTAGATATATATTTTTTTATCATTTCATTTGAAACCATGGGTATTAACAGCGTAATTGAAAAGATAGGAATGAAAAAAATATAGTTTAAGGAATATTCCCTTGCATTAGCGTAGAGAGTGACTGAAAAATCGCGTGAGAAAGTTTATTCTCAGCGCACTCAATCAAGATTCCTTACTCGGCCTCCTTAGTCACAGGTATTCCAGTATATTGTAGGACTAACAATTTAGTCTGCGTTAACACTTGTGCAGGAAAGTCATACATATGATTTAATTACACATGTTTGAGTAATAAATAACCTTTAAAATTGTCTAAAAAAAGTTATGGGCTTAGAACTAATAGAATATAAGATTTCCTGAGCTTGGGATATAGTGTTTAGTATTAGCCTGTGATGTTCTAGCTTGTATTTGATTTTTGAGCTGTTTCTGGTATCCCATAATGTTTAGAAAATGCTCGTTGATTACATAAATAATAATTTATTATGATATTAGTAAATGTGACTTTTTAGTAGTGGGAAAGTCTCGATCTTATTTGATTTTTGATTTATATTTGATGGACTTAAGCAAGTTATAGAAAAGTTTGTGTAGCATTAATTTGCTTTTAAATTCCTTGGTCATTGTTCCCAAATGTTCAGGCATTGTTCTAGACAATATTTAACCCTTGATAGTCAAACGTGATCACTTTTTATTCTATCGGAAACATTTTAATCATAACCTTATTGTATTTTCCCTTTATATACTTGATTTTTATAAATTATATACAATTGATTTTATTTCTAATCTAAAATATAAGTAAATTTTTCTTTTCAATGAATTTGGTACACATTATCAATACCTAATGCTTTCTTCATCTTTATATATTTTACTATATCAGAGTCTTGACTTGACAGTTCAATTCGAATGGGACCAAACCCATTTCAAACTATCGAAAACTTGAAATAGACGGAAGCAGTAGAATTCAATGTTTTTGGTATAAGAATTACTTAAAATATGTTTCTAAATTACATCATACAAACAAATTATTTTTAATACATATGTAAGTATTATTAGAGTTTAAAATAAAAATAAAAATTACTTTTTTCTTTGTGACTGTTATGTACTACAAAATGAAATTAAAAATAACTATCGGAGTATGAAAAAAAAAACAATATTTGTATATTATTAAAAATCATGTTATTTTACCATTTTAATCTGCTTGTACATTCAAAATTATCTGTCTCTAACATATTATAAATGTTTAATTGACCATATCCCATATGCATTTCTAGTTACACTAAATTTAATCCCCTTACAATCTTAGCTTTGCTTTAACAATGACACGAAAAAAAGCATAAAATATCAATTATAGCTCCTTATAACTCGTGAACTGTAATGAGTGAAATCATTGAATTACTGATTAATAACTGTACACTTGTTAAAATAGTGCAATAATATTTTATAGATGTACGGCCTTAAGGTGGGGTGCTAGTGATGTTGAGTATAGGGCAGTATTTTTGAAGTTTTTATAGCATAAAATTTTTGGCCAAAATAAATCAAATATTTCTTCTATAGAAATATAGAGTTTAGTTTTCTGCACATGCTAATCTCAACAGCTGTTCTTGACTATCTGTTAAGGGTGTTCTGGAATTTTTTAATATATTCTCTTTATTGAAAAAGTTTGTCTACCAAATTCCACTATGCACATGTCAGATATTCAAGAACGGTTGAGATTATCATGTGCAGAAAACTAAACTCTATGTTTCTATAGAAGACATATTTAATTTATTTTGGCCAAAAAAGGTTTATGCTATAAAAAACTGCAACATTAATGCACTAAACTCATGCTGCCACCCCACCTTAGCATCGTTTGTACATCGTAAAAAGACGTGCAACGGTCGTATTCCTGCTTCGGGGCGTCAAGAGACTATTGTAGTTTATTTAAAATTTTTCAATTTATTTGTCATGCATCACTAACCTGACAATAATATAAAATGCATCATATTTCTTAGACCCCCTAGCAGCATCCCCCGCAACTTAACCCCACACTGACTGGTTCATGACACACACCGAAGACCCTTAAATCATGTGACATGTCTGACGTCACACCTTTATGCAGCTGACTGTCATTAGGGCGACATTCTTGACTTGGTGTGTGTGCCCCATGTTTCAAGTTCACATACACCCTCTCTTGGGTTATCTCCCCCAAACCTCTTAGGCCCACTAACTCGACCCACCCACAGCTGGTCCCTCCTTGTAACAGTTGACTAGCGTCTTTCTCCCCGCCCCCTCGTTAGTAGTGACAAGACGTCGACTGCAGCGCTCTGGGTGGCCAAGCTAGTAATTGTACTGCTCTACAATGCGAACGGCAACAATGCGTTTACAAGCCTGTTACAGGAGTCATACGTGGCTATACTTATGTATACAATGACTACGTGTTGAGGCTGAATTTAAATATGTCTTTGAGCATTTACTCCTGACTTTTGACTGCATTATTAATGAATAATTAGGTGAGGAATGTGTTGTGCATCGGACAATCATCTGAAACAAGGTACATTTTGTTTAAATATATGCGGGGAAAAGGGTGTAGTTGTTGAAGGCTTTTAATATTCTTACTGTATGGCTGGTAGTTTTAGATGCATGCATTGGACAATTTTAACTAAGATTTGTTTAATTATGTACGTAGCGGTAAAGCACTGAGGTTATTTTTCAATTACAGAAGGTACGAATTGAAAATAATCGGTAAGAATGATTAGCTTTTGAACAGATATTAAAGACTAAGTAGGATAATATTATTTAATTAATGCTATTATACAAGATATAATACATTACTTTAACATGATTAGGGACTATATTCAAATTAGGCCTACTTGGTTTATAATCACAGAGTTATTGTGTATTTTCTCTTATACAGTTAATTAAACCTATATCGTTAAAACACCATTGAAATATTTTGTAACCATTTATCCCACTACCAACACTTTTTCTTAACTTGTTGCTGTACTATTCTTTGTTACATGAGTATTAAGCCTGCCGTATGTAACCGCGTTGTTTATGAAATTCTAATTTGGAAAAGTTACACGAAATCCTAATTTAGATCTCATCTTCTCTTGAATGAATTTAAGTTTAGATTATTTAAATCACACAGTGTATTATAACAGTATTAAGGAGTATAGTTACTCACCAAACCATATTTGGTTTAATGAACACAACATAGTATTTATGTAACTAAGTCTAATTCTAACATTTTAATGATCCTAACATCAAGATCTTATTGTTTTACTAATCGAACGTTTTGTAACTTTAGTAGTTATCATTTAAGCCAATCTATTTTTTTGTCATAAGTAATCATTTCTTATTTCAAACTGTGATAATCAAACTTAGGCTAAAGGCTTTGATAACGAATTTTTAATTTAATTTTTAAAAAAACTTATAATTGAATGGTACTTCCTAACGTGTTTCTTGACAACCAACAATAAATTACAGTTATTGTGTAATCAAATAGTGTAATTATTTTGTTTTATAATTTTAAAAAAGCTCAGTTTTTTATATAACAAATAGCTCATTGGGCTAGAAATAGTTAATATTTTTAAAAAATAGTCACCATTTACAGGAAATTGAGCGGAACAATACCAAGGAAGCTTAAGAACATTTAAGAGTTTTGTGACACTTTATGTCTGAATCAATTTTGAGGGACAGATTATTTTAGCATCTCTAATATGTTTAAAATTAATTTTTCTTGATATTCTCATTTTCTATTAAAGTCTTACAATATAAGAGTTGCTATTTCTTGAGTGTTTTTGTGAATATTAACCACAGCTCATTTTAGATATTTTTTATCTCAATATTGGCATCATTTTACCGTATTATTAGTAATATTTTGATAGGAATTGATAATATTTATGAAAAGTGAACACTACAAGTCACATGATTGTAAGTATGGATGAACATAGTTTTACTAAATTTTGTATCCGTTTAAAATACTGTTTTTCATTTCATAATCAAACACAATGAAATATTCCTTAACACTTAGGGGTGTTCTTTTAAATCAGTAAAACATAAACTATTAGTTTAATAAACTTATTTCACTAAAGGGTAGCAACCACAGCCAGTGTAGCAGGACTACACTAAGCCCCAGCTTTCTAAATGAACTTCAACCAACCGCTTCGGTGGTCGCATGGTCTAAAGGAGTTGTGGATAAAATTCTTGAGAATTCAGGCTTTTAAAAAATGGTGGGCTGGTTTGGAAAAAAAAATCTAGCTAAAAATGTCGATTATATTATATCATATAGTAGTTAGCTTTTATTATATTTTTATGAACACAATTGTTTGTTTGTTTGTTAAATATTTTGAGGGGAAGATAAAATAAGTTAGCAGGACGGATTCTACCCGCGGGCTATAGGTTGCCAACCACATGTCTAAAGCTAGAGATGTCGGACGAAAAATTTTCCGTTTAGGAAAAATTTACCTATACTTTTCCCGAAAAATTTTCCTAAACAGAAAATTTTCAACTATTATTTCTGTTAATTAATTTCAACTGGTTATATGGATAATAATAGTAACGGTAATAATAATTAGTGGTAGTGATAGTAGTAGTATTATTATTATTAGTAGTAAAAAACACCTGCTTCGGTGGCCACAAGGTCCAACGCGCTACTATCGCAATGGACTAGACTGCCGTTTACAGGGAGATAGGGGTTCGATTTGGATGCACTGAGGGAAGTTTTCCCTAAATGGTCTTCCACTCACTCTCCATACAAATGCGGGTGTAATTCCTGTAAATTAAACCTTCCTTACCTCTAACACATTAGCGTAATCAGTACATAGGCGTATAACTCGAACGGGTAGAAAGATTCGGCGCGAAAATAAAGTAGTAAAGAAGCAAATGAATGCGAGCCTTTTAAGACCCGTTATGTTCATAAATCATATTTCAATTTTTTATCATCACTAAGCTAATTAAAATAATTTTAAGGGGGTCGCAACATTTGTCTCCCCCCTCCCCCTATCCTTCGTGCTTCCTATCTAACCCTCCCCCATTCTTGCTCCCCCTCTTCCTTCTTATAATCCACTCGTTTCTTAACACACTATATTTTGAAGTACAATAGGCTCTAGGCGCCACCTCCACAACCTAACCCCTCCACCGCAAGCCACCACTGCGGAAAATTTTCCGATTAGAAATTTCCCGGAAAATTTTAATCTCTATTTAAAGCCTCACACTCGCAATGAACTGAATTTCCGATGACGGGAAGATATGGTATGAATTCCGATCTGGTGGCATTACATAAATGGTTTTCCACTCACCCTCTTCGTAAATTAGTGTGCCTTTCCTCTAAATTCATCCTTCATCATTAGCCCTGAAGGGTAAATATTCGTAAAGCCCGAAAGAGTAGTTCATCACGGTGCCCAAAATAATCATTTACTCATTATCTGATAAAAAAAACTGTAACCATCTTCATCGATCGGCACGAAGAGTAAGACGTCAATATCTCATCGTGTATGACTCGCGAATTGTAGGTCTACAAAGAAGTTATTTCCTAAATCGTATTTCAGTCTCCCTCAATACAAATACGGGTACATTAAATATATATTCTACATTCCTTATCCGAATCCCAACATTATAAAAAAAAAATCGGATATCTTGGACGGGTAGTAATACTCGATGGACACAAAAACAGCAAAACATTAGTTCATAATAGCCTAAGTCATGTAATTTATAATAATTAATTCAAAACAATATGCCAACACATGAGAAGATTCGGCTATTCGGATAGCGTGCCTAAATTACCTAGGGGGGAAGATTAAATCATTACTCCCAATATTTTTTTTCAATACATCTAAAAAAATCAGATTGCTGGAAAATATAAAAAGTAAATTTTGTTTTATGTTTGTACCGGCATATAGGTTCTATTTTTTAACAACATGCATTTCAAAACAAAAGCAGCTCAGCGATGAGGTATGGATAGATGGATATGATTGATTGATAGATCATCACCCTCTGCTCACCCTCAACACCTCCTTCGCAAATAAAGCACGAAAGTTGATAGCTTTTTAAAACCACCACGTGTGTCAGATTCCCAACCTAATTATAAAACGCAATCACTTCAAAACATTTCTAATTCACTCTTTAGGTAATTTATAGTACGGTATTCATAAAATGAAAGGATTCTCTGTAAATTCTTGGTTTGTTACTATCGTTTTAATGTGTATGTTTGTGAGAAGTAGGGGGTGGTGTGGGGGTTGAACTATGCCAATTATGTGGCCTCCCCGTATTTCGTTTCGTTTCACTCCCCACAGTTCTCATATTTATATGGGTGAGGGTTAACCCAGGTGAAACAATTAACTAAACCAGGACTTCCTACTTGTGTGTGTGTGTGTGTGTGTGTGTGTGTGTGTGTGTGTAACGGTTGCTCAAGTCCACTTCACTTCACTCTGTTGTGGGCCGCATCAAGTTTTGGATTGAGCTCCAAACTATCTCGTTTGCATTATTATTTGCCATGCAAATAAACTTCAGACATGCATAACCTGCAAAGGATTGAAAAGATAATGTACAGGGTGTTGCATAATATGTGGGACCCACTTCAGCGGTGGAAGGGAGACACAGAAACATTGACAAGAAAAACCGCTTCAGTGACCAAATGTTTTATGGCGTCACTCTCATATTAGACTAGACTGCTGGATATGTGGAGATCAGGGTTTTAATTCCGGTTAGGTCTACTGAGGGTAGCTTTTCCTAAATGGTTCCCCACTCTCATTCCACGCAAATGCAGGTAGATTAACTCTAGAATGCTTCCTTTCTCATTCATATCACATTAGAGTTAGCATATATTATGCGTACACCTGAACAAGTAGTAATATGCGGTGATAAAAAAGTTCATATAAACACGTATCTCATTTGAGCTTGTTTCCGAGCTACAGCCAGGTGATAAACTCTTTGTTTATTATAGTCGATATATCTCGACTTATTGACCAGGTAAGTTCTAAAGGCTATTACTTGTTATTCTAAACATCTGTTTTTGTTTTGTTTTTTTAAATGTGGCATTCTACGACACGAAGACTGAAGGTCTACATTCAGGCCGAAAGTGGTCATTTTCAGCACTTCCTATATTGCTAAGCAGCCCAACATATCTGGAATACAAACATGACTAGCTCTGCAACAAGGTCAAATGGGACAATTGTTTCTATTATATTGTTTCATTGCTTTTATTTATTCATACTACCATAGAGTGGGTCCCACATGTTACGATACAACTGTATGTTTGAAAGTTAACTTTTTATTAATATGAGAAATACGAGTCTATAGGGTACACTAAAAGAAAAATGCACTTGAATTATTGTAGAGAAATTATGGGAAAACAACAGTTATAATTCTCATTGAAAAACAACTCCTGCTCGGCTGATATTCAAACCTTGACCTTCCCTATCACTAAATTCCAGTCTTTTAAGAGCCGGTCGCCTTAAACCATGTGATTATCGATATGGGTATAATTCTTGATATATATATATGTATTGTATTTTAATTTCTAATCATTCTGATTTAAATGTATATTTACAGCATACTGTATTTTGTTGCTGCTGAAACCGTTAAATCGCAACAATTTCATCCCCTCCACCACCACAAATTTCCCCTCTCAACTGTTCGCTACTCGCTATGAATGTTAAGTAGTCGAGGCTCGTTCAAACCGGAATGTGTAACATGCCAAAATCTGCACAGCCATTCTATCCCCTCCCTGCTACCACCCTCTCTCGTCAAAACGTATAACATATATACCTGTCAGGTTGTGTCTTTTCTACGGCCTGGAAAAAGATACACAGTAGTTCGGCTTAAAAAAAAGTTGTATTTCTCAACTTCAATACCAAATTATTATTATTATTTTTTTATTATTTTTTATATTATTATTATTATTATTATTATTTTAAGTGCGTTTCCAATTCGGATTGTACTCATTATGTATTAATTACACTGAGGTAATAAGGACAGTGAATATATAATTTAGAAAAAATATATCTGCAATGGCATGGAGGGATATTAGAAAACCATTTACGAAACTCAACCCTCACTACATCCAGACGAGATAAGAATCCTGACCTCCCCGTCACTGGCACACTATACACAATAATTTTGCCACATACACCGTGTGCCCATTGCCGTTGGTCTGAATTAGTTTAGCCTGGTAAATATTAATGGTAGTTAAAAAAAAAGTGTCATGCACTGGTGAACATAGGCGCCAGTCTCGTCTTGTCTGATAATGTGGAGATGATTGATTGATTACCAGCCTAATATATTTATGTGTTTCCCCCTTCATTGCTCCCTTCTCTGCTTCTATGCAAATGTGGGTATCCTTTATTTTTCGTCCTCCTCATCGATGCTTCATTAGAGTAAATACTCATATGTAGAGAGCCCAGATGGGTAGTAAGGCACTTAACACATAAAATAAAGCAATAATAATTCAGTACCCCCTTTTATCCTGTAGTATTATCGTAATGATACGATGTGCTGGCTCTAGATAACAATCAAACACAAATATATCTCAATAGGGAATAGTATAAGTACACAAATACATACCTACTGTGTGGTGTTTTGAGGTTAGTAATTGACTGAGTGTCGTGTTTTCTACTAACGTGCGTCCAGTAATTAATATTCTGTTGTAGTGATTGATGGCCAATTTGCATGAAGGTGTTTTGTTGTGGGAATCGAGGTTCAGATTTTCCATATCTAAAGTTCTTGTTGGAGTTTTTTTATCCCTATCCTCATAGGGAAACAATTTAACACAATGAACAGAGTTGCTAACCACCATGTGAAAATAAACAACACCATGCTCCCATATGGATTGCTGGGATATCGATATATATTTTTTTTGTTGCATTCAGCCTTAGATAGAAGGATGCACTGTTTGTTATTCATATGGGGGTTTCTCTCCATCAAATCGAACATGGAAACAGAAACCACAGCTTCATTCTCTAGAGATTTTTCAGTAGATTAAAAAAACAAACTATTTCTATCATTTGAAAAGTAAAGTCACGCTTAATTTCGTTCTTTCAGGTCCGTTACATTTACTCCAACATTTTATCAGATAGAACATACGGTATCTATTTACTAAAATAAATCTCTCAAGCCCTGAGTCTGGTTAAAAAAAGATTTATGAGAAATAAGTTTCAATGGATTTTTAAATATTTACCCTTTTACTCCCAGCTCTACTATCTCTGGAAAGGCTGGTCTGACTACATATGATTGGAACATAGCGCATCTCTAAAGTCAATACGCTATTGTCAACTCATTTTAATTAAATAACAATATAAAGGATACATTAGCTAAGGCTTGTACAAAAATAGTATAACTGTTTTCATAGAAACAAAAAAAAAATTCTTGCACGTGAATGACCATGAACTATATACAAGATTGATTGCAATTTTCGCACTATCAGCTCGGCACGAGATGAAATAATTTCATCTTTGTTCGCTCTGCACGACAACGATCAGATTGTAAAAACTAATAATTGTTAACAACCAACTGACTATTTAGTGTGCATGTAATATATAACTAAAAACAGGTCGGCAGCATCTGCGTCGTTCCGTTTTGAGATAATGACTATACAACCCTAGTCTAAAATATATCAAATAAACCCTCAGTGAGAACTATATAAAATGTCTGTTTATCCACTAGAAATATAAACAGACATATTAGTACTCATCCATTTTTTGTTTTCGTTGCCAGGCATTATCCTGCGCCACTTGAGTTGATTTTGTCTTCTATTTTTGACGGACGTGTGAATAAAAATTAAGCGGTTCATATTGATGTATCAATTGTTTCAATTAAAATCTATAAATTTTCTTGATAAGGTTGCATATTAATAATTCGTAGCTTTTTAACCATTTTAAATAATACGAATTATCTTCAGTTTGCTTATGATATATGATAAGGTAGCTCTTATTATTTTTGTGAATATTACGTTTGATTAGACACAGAGTCTATAGCTATGGTGAATTCTACAAGGAAAATTAATTTGTTTCTCATTTTAAAAAGCGTAGTTAAATCATAGCTATGTTAGAGCGTTTTTTAAATCAATATGCACCAAGAATACTGTTAACTATTTTGTTTAGATCAAACTGAAACTGGTAGCTAAATTCATCCATATGATTCTCCCATTTATTAGTACAATTTGAAGTAAAAGGTTTTGAATATCTAACTAGAATAATGCTTGATATCTTGACAGATGTATATATATATAATATATACATAAATATATGTTTATAATCTTATAGACAACAACTCATATCCTTGCTTTGTTCTAAAACACTTTTTCATACAACTATTTTGTATCTATAGAAAAAAATATTAGAATGGGACATTATTCTGAACAGTTTTTAATAAAATATTTAAAAAAGGAATACATAAGCTCTATTAAAACTTAGTGTGAATTTGTTATGACAAATCATAATTCTTTCTTATATGTCTGAATCCTTATTTGTAGAAAAAAATATTATTTAGTTCATAAATGTTCCATAGTCGAAGAAAGTCCTAACAAAAAAGATGGAAACCGAGCGGAAATAAAAATCAGAATGAGAAAGTAGGAAATGAGAAAGATGGAGAAGTTGAGAATGGAAGATGGAGTGAACGGTTTTTTTTTACGGGTCTTGTAGACTGTGCCTAGGGCAAATAAAGGGGGACGAGAGGAAAGTCCTGCCTAATTTTGCTATTCAGCTACATCCGGTGGCACCTGCTTTCTTTTTTTCCACGCTACTATTCGTATTTTCTACGCTCACGCAACAAGAAAAGAATGTGAATGAAAGCGAATGAAATACTGAATAAGGAATGGAAGAGATGAATATCTCTGAGGAAATGGAACAGGAATGAAAATGAAGCGAGTGATTAAGTGCTGAAAAAGTGGTGTTTGATTTCCGCAGTAGGCTTATTGAGCGCGTAGAGGCAGAGGGTTTAGCCACAGTGTACTTAAGTAGATGTGTCTTTTAGAACAGTTTTTATATTCTTATACTGAAAATCACATATATTATTATATATACATTATGATATATATTAAATATATAATCTATTCCTATCATATATATATATATATATCATCTATTCATATCTCATATAAATATATATTTCACACACACACATATATATATACATATATATATAAAGTCCTATAATATCATATAATTATCTCCTCCCATTCAAATATATAATATATTATAAATAAGATATTTGTAATAAATAGAATATATTATAATTATAATATTTGTAATATATATATATAATATATTATATATTATATGCATAAAATAAAGAGAGAGAGAAGCTAAGTTTGTAGATTAATACATCACAGAAGCTATAAAAAATTTAACAAAGAGAATTAAAGCTTAGGAACTAAATTTTTTCAGTTTTATCTACAAAAAAAATGTGGCTGAGATAAAAAAAAACATGGTTTCAGTACATTTATAGAGCATTTTTGCCAAACAGTTTAAAAATAAGTATAGGCCACATTAAATGCACACAAAATAAACATATCAATACATAATTGCATAAGCAATGTAATCATTACTATAGTGAGGTATTTTGTATTTTTTCCAAAACAACATGCCAACATATTTGACGACTTGTACACACAGATAGCGTGCCTGATTGATATAGGAGGCAAGGTTATTTTATATCTATAGATTTTTTTATTTTTCTACACATAAATAACTCAACATTTCTTGATTATTTTTTCATGGATAACGTGAAATTTGCCTGGGACATTTTTTAAACATTTAAAATGTAATCGCTTATACTAATGAACTAAGTCTTATTCTATTTATTTTGACTTGGAAGGATTTTTAAAATTAAACACTTAAAAAATACGAGCCCTAGCTTGCTTTCCCTTCGATACCACCTTAAATTAAGTCCTAGCAATACCCATTTAACTAAACTAATGAGGTATGGATGAGTAAGATAAAATTGATAGAAAATGTACTTAAATTTCCGTGGTAGTAAGAAAAACCCTTGGTAAATCTGATCATAATTCGAGCCCCAACATATCCCCTTCACTAGCAAACCAAGTTAGACGAGACTGATGTTTATACCACGTTCCCACCGATAAGGGTACAAGTGTATAGTCATAGGATAGTTATTTTAGAAGAAATGAGTTGATGTTCATCATTAAAATATATAGAGCGAATATATTGTGATCATGAAAAAATCTATCTAGGTATTATAATGATAATTTACGTTTTATGTGAACACGAACCGAAAAAGTTGATTTTACAATTATATCAGTCCCCCATGTCTGTCTATCACTCTGTCACTCTGTCCCTGGCCACGGATCCAAAACATTTAGGTGGAATGTGTTCAAACTTTAAATTTAGATTTTAGAGAGCTATAAAATGTTGTTTTTTCCCTAACCCTTCAAGTAAGGGTATTTTATTGATGAATGATTTTTCAAATATTTGAAATAGTTTAAAAATTACTTTAGCAATTTGAATCAAATGGTTAACCTAGCTGCTAAATTTTTTAAAATATAAATAATTATATAGATTTTTTTTTCATGTAAACGTTAATTTGATTTTAGTTTACTGACTACTTAATTTTGAACCATTAGATTTCTTAAAGATATGGCGAAAACTTTAGACCTAGACAATATGATTATTTACTGCGTTTTATTTTTAAGGATAGTTTACTGATGAGCTTGTTCTAAAATAGGTATTTGTTAAGATATACATTATTAACATCTATAAATATTTATTTTTCTTAAAAAAATAATTTTATGTAGTTTACTCATTACTGAGTTTTGTAAAAAATGATTTTTAACTCGCCCCTGCGATTTTGTTCAGAATTGATATAGGGCATTTATTTTACAATATCACAAATAATGTATCTATTTTTTCTTAAATAAATTAATTTAAGGGAGTTTGTTTACGACAAATTATATTTAATTAGAAAGTTCTTGAAATTGACCATGAACATTGAGTTAGAAATTAGTAGTGTTTATTGATAAATAAGAATATGTTTTTATTTTTACAAATTACAAATAATGTATGGTATTTTACAAATAGCTAATTTTTCGAAATTTGAAAAATATATTTGAAAGATTTGGTTAAAAATTTATTTATAAAAAGTGTTTATTGTGATTAACAAAGTGATGTATTTTTGTTTATTGTGATTAACAAGGTGATATATTTGTTTTTATAAGAAAAAATTACTTGTGTAGTTTACTGGAGGCCTATTTTTGAAAGTTATCCTTGAAGCTATAATACACAATCATGAAAAAGTTTGTGCAAATGTGTTGTAGCATTTATTTTATTTATAAATCAAAGATTATCATAAAATAACTATTTGGTGGACTTTGAACACACTTCTTATATTTCATTCCATTGGAAATCTATATTTTTAGCGTGTTACGTCTAGTACAAACAAATAATTTTAGCCTACTTTGTAGTGTAGAATTCCATTTAAATGCTTTCCAGATTTTATAAATGTGGTAAAATAATTAGTTTTAATTTTTGAGCGCCAAGCGCACCTACAATGATTTACTATTTTTAAATTTGAATACCTTTGACTCCAAAAGAGTTAGCCAAATAAAAAAGGGAAGCCATTAAATTGGTGGTACACTATGTTTCAATCAAATTTTATTAAATTTGTTAATTGATCAAGTGACACAGAAATAATACTGGGTGAACAGTAAGAACACACTAATAAATAAGCAATAATCTTAATCTAGAGGATAAAATTCTAGCTATGTTTGTGGACTTATTGTTTTAGTTTTAAGATAATGTCATTTATTGTTTGATTTATATAACTATGCTATCAAGTATTTGGTATAACAAATATTAATCAATCCGTAGCCTCCGTAGTTTAACCTCAAGCAATTAGCTTTATCAGTCGTGTCGAGAGGGTTATTAAGGCCTGATATTTTCCTCGTAGTGAATTTTGAGATACTTTAATCTGTCCTGCGCTAATGTCTCTGGAAGTATGTTATCACTCTATAAGCACTATTATTAAATAAAAGTAATCTCATGATCAATATCATTGAGACGTCATTGGTTCGAATCAAGGTGAGTCTAGGAAATGTGTATTTATCGAATATTCCAAAGTGAATTTAATTTCAATATTATTGGATGTATGGTCTCATGCACTTTTTAACCGACCTGTACACTAAAATAATGTGTAAACAAGAAGGGAATTTTTAAGAGATTTTGAATCATGTAACAGCTAGAAAAGTTTGTTCACCTACACAAAAGGGCCTGTAGCTGAGTTTTTTTTTATTTGGGGTATGTTAGATTAATTTTATAAAAACACATATTATATCATACCTTGGTAAGTACGTCTTATCACGTACGCATCCAGCCCAAATTCTTAGAGATTTACTATTGGGTAGCAAGACAAACCTTTGTACGATTATTATTAGATATTATTAGATCCCAGACAGAATCATCTGAGATCGAACCTATCTATATCTTCTGTACTATTTCGTCCTCTAGCCACTCACCGACGAGGATGGATTTCTTGTCATTGCTAAAAAAAATTATAACTTATGAAAACAAAATAAATATAATTTTGTATTCCAATTTTTGAAAGAATAATACCCCTATCGATTTTTTGCCTTCATATCTTACAAAGACTTTTGTTAAATTTCTTAATAAGAGAAAAACAAACCTCTTACTATTTTGATCTGCCATAACTATTTCAACTTTAATCAAGCTACATCACCGATAAATATAATATGTATTTTTTATACCCCCTCTCCCTCCCCTCTCAAGGAAGGGTAGAGTGCACCGAGAAGGGTGGCTATCGCTCGGGGGTACAGTCTTGAGATGTAAGCGCGGTGGAAGATAGGGTATAGCCTACGCCCCTAACCTCTTAGTTCCTAGTTCAGGGGTTAGAGGAGGGGGGTGGGATGAAAGTGGAAGTGAAGACCGCGGAATGGAATCCTATCTTTGAAAAGATGCTAGGAATTGTAGGGATGGGCTGGGGGATGGCTAGGTGGGGGTGTAGAAGGGTGGAAGGGGGATGGAGACGACATCTTCCAGGCAACGGCACTTTTGTCGTAGCAAAGGATATAACCTTATCTCCAATCCTTGTTAATCCCAATAATGCTCTTCTATTTCCTTTGTATACAGGATTGCATTTTTTTCCCCTGTAGGTGATAATATAATAATAGAATTAATGCTCTGTTAACATGATTTTGGATTGATTGTAATAGAGTTTAGAACAAAACTTATAATAAACGATAAGCTTCACAGTGATAAATTCCACTTTATAAATATGTAATAAATGACCCGTTTTCAACGCTAGATCTATAACTTAGGTCTAACTATTGAATAGGTCAACCATAATAACATATATTCAAATGTTACACTGATTATTGTATACATATTACATACTCATATTACATTTGTCTAAATATTAAAGAAGTGAATGCAATGCGATGACAGTGAGCATGAAATTTTATTATCTGTAGTATTCAAACAAATCAATACGATTTCAAAGGCTACATTCTAAATTAAGAATTAGCAGTCAGCTTGAAGGGATATACGGTGGTTAATGTCAGTGGCGGCAAGCATCTTTGGTGGTGTGTGCTACACCGCCTCAAACCGTCTTTATTTCCGCTCCATCCACTCTTCAATCAGCGAGGAAATCAATATCCTTAGGATCCACGCAAGAGGTTACAGGACACGCTTCGCCCATCTTTCTCTTCCTCCAGCTGTCCTTATTTCATCATCCATCCTTACGGCGTCTCATCTTATTCACATTCTTCTTATATGCCCTCATCTTCACTTCTTTTCCTTTAACATACGTCATCTCTCTCTCTCTCTTCACCCCCTCTCCTTCCTCTACGTTCAATCACTACCCCACTTCCCCCTTTTTTTTCAAAAGTAAATGATTATAAAGTATCCTTACGTATCGGAAAAAAAAGTTCCACAAATATTCTTATTTTAAATTTGTAGGAAACAGTGACTACGTGAAACAACATATCAAAACCAGTATCGGTGGTTGATTGGTTTAAGGTAATGGTTCTCAAACTGTAGTCCGCGGCAGTTGCCTAAATGTTCTGAAGAAGGTGCTACAGAGAAAAATAAATATTATGTTAAATAAATAAATAGTACAATATTGACCAACTTAATTAGTTAAATCAGTAATAATATATTCCACAATTTGTATTAAGCTACTTGTGAAATGTGCACAAGAAACCAAATCAAATAAAAATACTATCCTTTATTGATTGATAAACACGTACACCGTACATTAGTAAAATTTCCTGGTTTAGCAAGGGAACAGGAAGGTAGTAATAATATACGTTGGGTGATCCACGTGTGTATCAATAACTTGTTATGTCACACAAGGAAGAGTTTGAGAGACACTAGTCTAAGGCGTCCCTCACAATAAACAATACTCATGGTGGTGGTAGGTTGGGATTTGAATTCAAGCCAGATGTATTGAGGGTGGTTTTCCTAAATGGTTATCCTCCCTCCAAACAAGCAAATGTTATTGCATTTGCTAAAATTCTGCCTGCCTCGTCGCTATCCGATTAGTATAAATAAGTGGATAGCCCGGGTGTGTATTAAAACATATATAGATCAACGTATTGTCAAAAAATACACTTACCGTGTGGAAAAGAAATAGTACCGTAAAGCTCAAAATTATAATAAGATAAACATTTATTAAAAATAACTGAAACATAAAATTGTCATCTTATCAACGTTTTTTATAGTCTTAATTTAGAATATGAGGGAGTAATTGTTTCACTAAACATAGAATAATTTCAAAACTAAACTTATTCTCCTAGTAGAAAAACAAAAAAATACTCTATATTTTATTTATTTGTAACATTAATCTTGGTGAATTCAAATTAAGTGTGAAAATCATAAGTAGCCGTTACAAAAATTAATTTAAGATAATTATTCTTTTCAGAGTGTAGATTAAATTACAGACATCCTAAAAAATATAAAATTGGTTATTAGTAAAGACAGTAAGACTGCAGGAGTGGAATTGATATAGAAGAAAAGTTACAGGTGTAGAAAACATTCCACAGTTACACCTAGCTAACTCTCTCAGAGTCATAAAAGTTTTTTCGCACTTGTCGTGTGATTGCAAGAAGTTTATTTTTTTTACTTTTTACCCTTCTTTCTTTTCCCCCTCTTTTTTATTTTGTTTTACTTTTTTTTCATTTCACTCCAGTTCTTTACAACCTCTGGTTATCTCTGTACTTTCAAACTTTTACTTTTCTCAAAAAAAGTAAAGTATGTTGTCTCTAAAAAGCCTCGTGTAAAAATATAACCAAAAAACTTTCACAATTTCATTTCGTTTGAAAAAGGTACTGTCCTCGCCTCTTTTGACAAAGGACTTCAAGAAAGAAATATTACCTTTGTATGATGTTTATTTATCACAGTAAGATATGCAAGCGTTTTGAATTAAGTAGAGACAATGATAATATGTTATTACCTATACGGTTTAATATCTTGGTCCACCTTTTATTTTCATCCAAAATTAATTGAAATTAGCTTCCTCGAGGATACTGGGATTTATTAATTTAAAAAACACTCTAATGATAAATTTAAGAATATAAAGAAATATTATTTTCTATTTGTAATGGGTTTTACCAGTTCTTAACTCTAAACCCAAACTAGTTTCATATCCTAAACTATTGGTTCTTGACTCAAAGGCTCTTAATTATGTAACGTTTAAAAGAGCTAGCCTGATATATTATTGTTTGTTTGCCACGATTATTTGATATAATTATTGAATTGGGTCCAAGTTTGCTATTCTGTATTATAATAATTAAAAGGGATGATGTCTTATTTTATAAATTAAAAGTTCTGGTGTTTTATAGTTTTTTATTTTAAGTAGATAAACAGTTTTTTGCTAGATATTTCACACGTTGTAGATTTTAATTTAAAAGCTTGACTATCACGTCATATACACGATAATTGCCCACACGTGAGATTTAGAACACGTATTAAGATTTCATTGACTCCATCTACACGGGTTCTCGTAAGGAAGGAAAAGTGAAATATATGCGTACCCTGAAGAGGTATATCTAGCGACATTTCCTTTTCGAAGCTTCTTAAAAAAAAAGGTGTGGTCATCCAGGTGTCTCTGTTTACAAAACTGCGTTGGATTTTCAAACAGAAACGTAGAAAGATGTCGTATTGAGAGAAACAATATTTTTCGGATTATTTTCTGTAATTAAGGGGGATTTTGAGCCCACCATTGATACAAATAATTGAGAAATAACTTTCTATTCGTACAATAACAAATTATTACTTGCATTGGTGGGCACGAGAATTAAATGACAGGTTCATTTGGTCTGGTTTGTCGGTGACAAGAAAGTTTGGAATCGAATCCAAGCCAGTTTAACCAAAGTATTATTTATTTTAGGTTTTTCAGCTCTCCTTTCACACAAGTGCAGTTAATTTACTTTAACCCGCCTCGGTGGTGTAGTTGGCTAACGCGCTAGTCGTGTTGAGCTCTACCGCTGAGGACGGGGAGATCGAGATTCGAATCTCGGTCGGGTGAACTGGGGGCGGTTTTTCCTAGATGGTTTTCCACTCTCCCTCCACGCAAATTCGGGTTCACTTCATCTAAATTCAACCCTCCCAATTTCCTAATCCATTAGCGTAATTAGTACTTAAGCGTATAACCCGAACGGGTAGTAAGACGCGGTGCTAAATATTATTATTGTTATTATTAATTTCCTTTAATCTCTACTTGACTCTCCCCGACCCCGTTTGCATGGCTAAAAGCAGATAGCCTGGATGGGTGATATCTTTACATTTAAAACTCTTGACCTGTCACATTTACTTTTAAAAAACAACTCTTGATTAGATATTTCATAAATACAATAGCAACTTGCTGTTTCCTAAGTATAAATGTCAATTTTAATGTATTCACAGCGGATATAAACATTATCAAACTAGCAAATAATCTTAGCATTTGATTGTGAATTACATACACATTTACTGTACTCAATAACATATCGACATAATAAACCACTTTTCTTGTTGCTAGATCTTAATATAAGGGTTTTCGTATCAAAACCAGATGTTGTTGTCAAGCTATATAAAAGTTCAAGATTCTTTTTTTTAGCTAAACTAAATCTGTAATTGGTATTAAGACCAGTATCGGTGGTCACGTGGTCTAAATAGTCAATCTCTTGTTAGACTGGATTACCGCCGACGGGGATATGAATGTTCAAATCCCGTTTGGGTGTACTATGGATTGAGGGTGGGGCCTTTTATATAGGGTTTCTCACGCTCTCTTCACGCTAGCTCAGGTGCATTTTCTCTAAAAATTTCACTTTATTCATTTCTATTTCCATTAAAGAGATTATTATATAAGTACAGCCTGGGTGGGTAATAATATGTGAGATAAAAGCTAAAAATGATATCACAGTTCTTCCCTCCATGGTATGAGCCCACTCGCTATAGTAATAATAATATTTAGCACCGCGTCTTACTACCCGTTCGGGTTATACGCTGACTCGCTATACAGACCGAGCTGTGACCACCATTAGCGATAAACAGTGCCAGCATTTGTGGATAGAAGATGCCATGTAGTCAGCATAACAAGTCTTCTGGCCAATAATCTCTGTCTTTTAGACCGGACCTGCTAGCTATTTATTCAAGTAGCTCCTCATTTGTCCTCACGAGGCTGAGTGTGACACCGTTCCATACACACTGCTTCACAGATTAATTTTGGAAACACTGAAGATCTAACCTTGGACCTCTATTTGTAGCCAGGTACTCTGACCCTTCTGATCTAGGAATATAGGAGGGAGATTAAAATCCTAATGGTGCCACGTATGATAGGCTTACCGCATGATGTCCAAAACCAATGGTTGAGGTATATAGGCTTGTCTCAATAGCTAAAAACTTCTAATATTTACTGTGTAAGGCCTAGTTTTGAAGTGCGTTTTCCTATGTTGAGCTGATTTTTAAATCTTGTGACTATACACATGTATTTAGAGTGTTCCTGTTAAATATCCACCATCCCTGTACATGATTCTGTATTATTTTGCTAATATTTTATTTGGGGGCTTTTTTACGTTGTGGCAAAGAATAGAAAGAAGGGTGTGGGACCTCGTTTAGGAAAGAAGGGGAGAATAGGAATGGTTCTTATTAATTCAGTGACACAAACTTTTTTTTTTCTTCAAAGGAGACTTTTTGCCTTTTAAAAAGGTTGGAGAGATCAACTTTTGAAACTGAAGAAGTCAGAATTGGCGATGAATGGTTGAATTAAATAATTTATTATTATTTTTCTCTATAAATTAATACAATTAAAATAAATGTTTTTTTTTTATAATTTGCATTTTAATTTGTGTATGCATGGTATTTTTTAATAAATTTAAAAAACAAACATTTGGCTATTATATTTAAGCTCAAGGTTCAGAACCATAAATCTAAAAAATAAAAGTGTGAAGTGAAATTAATTCATCTAGCTTTTGTTATACGCTTTAGTTTAATATATCAAACTGATGGCTATTAATTAACTCTAAAAGGTGGCACTAAGACTTTTTATTTTTACTATGCTACGTTTTAATTCTCATTGGAATGAGAAAACATAGTGTTTTATGTACTGAATGTACGAAAAGACGTAATTTTAGCTGACTAGTGATTATGCTTGCATGCGAACGACGATAGCTCACTCCAGACACATGAATTAAATATATCTGCATTAAGGGAACTTGTATTTTGTTTCAAGATACTACTAGGAAAGTTCAAGGATAGTTATTATATTTTCTGTCAACCTCAGTAATTTTGGGATAAAGTGATCACCTCAGGGCCCAATGTTTGTGGGTTCAAACCCGGGAGGAACTACGGTTTTTCTTGAGCGATTTAAAACTTTACTATCACTCCTTCAGAGGGGACGTAGAGACGTCGCGTCGGTCCCATGTCGATTGTGTCATATAAAAGAACCCTGGAAGGTATATGGAAATAGCTCTCCCGTCAAAATTGATAGGCCCTTCAACTCTCGCTCATAGAAATTATCGTGTGCTAATAGAATCATTATAATATAAAGAAAGTATACGTCAATTGCTTCAACTAAATATAATTTTCTTTTTTAATAAAACCTTGAGATTTTATACATTAAAAAAACGCTATTATACAATCGTTCAAATTTTCTAATATATAATAGTGTATTAAAGAACAAAATTTTCCAATATAGGCTTTCTGTAAACTACCCTTAAGTAAACTTTCCACAGGAAAATAAACATATCTTATTAATTGAAATAAATAGTTTTCATATATAAATTTATTATCAATTGTTCAAACAATTTTTTTAAATCTGTAAACATTGTTAATTTATAAGCTACACTTGGATTAGGTCTACTTATATTTAAAAAAACCAAAATGTATTCTTATTTACCATGAAAAGCAACTCC
Organism: Timema bartmani; assembly: GCA_902151455.1. Taxonomy (NCBI): domain Eukaryota; kingdom Metazoa; phylum Arthropoda; class Insecta; order Phasmatodea; family Timematidae; genus Timema; species Timema bartmani. The sequence goes on along the minus strand of CABFWB010000110.1, from coordinate 352,744 downwards.
TTAAAAACAATTTTCAGAAGAAATTTAATTAAAATTTATAAAATATGTCACAAGTAAATTACTGTTAAACTAATTTATTTTAGCAAAATATACACACTTTTTATTTATCATAAAAACAGTCCCCAAATACCCATTTTGAACCAAATAGTTTGATTCATTTAAAAAAATCTAACATTTATAAAAAAAATCAGTCATCACTAAGCTACCCTTAAACTAAATTTTTCCTCCAAAAAATCCAGGATACATATTTATTACTTATTTCTAACATTTCACAGATATACTTTTTAATCTAAATCGTAATAGCCATTTTATAAAAACTAGGAAATTTCAAAAACCACTCAATACACCTAATTTAAGGGCAAGGGCACATACAAGGAGTGTCTGTGGTCTAGGTTCAAAATCAAAAGAATTACTCAGGTATATAACATCTAAATATCAAGTTTGAAAACAATCCATCAAACCTTTTCCAGGTCTAGGCCTGGGAATATAACTTACAGACAAAAATGCAGACATGGGAGCACATAGTTCGTAAAGACTCATCATACATAATCTTGAGGTAAAAAATGTTAACAGTTAGAATACTTTTTTTTTTTTTTGTAAAATCCAATCTTGCTGAAGTTTTTGATCTTAACACACAAAATATTGAAAATAATGTTCCGCAAGGCTTAAGTGCTTTTCACAGATAAATGTTTCAAATATATGTTAAAACAAGAGAGAAAATTCATCGAACCCTTTTATCCTTGACTTAGCATGACACTATCAAGTCACATAGATATTTTCCTTAGAGAAGCAATACTAAGACTATTTTTTATATATTTATACGTAATGTTATTTAAAATGTAACTTTTCATAGATCATTATAACGCTATACGAAATAGTACTAATAATACAGTATCTTGTTATCATTGCTGGCCGCAGTAAAATTTAGGTATTTTCTGACAAACTATTGTATCAGAATCCTACTATTGTATACTTTTTTTTGAGCTGTCAGTTTTTAGAGATGGGACTAATTTGGACAACTGTAATAATAATTATCTAATATTATCTCAATATTAACAAACTCGCAAAATATTTTTTTGAATGTTTGTAAAGGTTTTTCATTTATAAGTTTAACAATCCGGCTGTCAATGGCTTAACCCGTTTCGATGGCTGCATGGTCTAAGGCATTACTCTTGCAGTAGACTTGACTGCCCATGATGATTTTCAACTCTCCCTTTATGCAAATGTGGGTACTTTTCTAATTATACCCTTCCTAATCCTTAAAACCACTATCGTAATTAGTAAATAAGCTTATACATAATAATGGTAATAATAATAATAATACTTAGCCCCACGTCTTACTATCTGTTCGGTTTATACGCCTAAGTATTAATTACGCTAATGCAAAATATAGGGGAAGTGAGCCCTCATTTTCGTGGAGGGAGAGTGGTAAACAACTTATGAAAAACCACCCCAGTTCACCCGAGTGAGATTTGAACCTCGAGCTCACCGTTCTCCACACTCTAGCTCAGCACGAAACTAGCGTGTTAGCTAACTACGCCACCGAGGCGGGTAGTAAGCGTATAACCTGAACGGTTACTAAGAAGCGGTGCTAAAAGTAATTAAAGGATTAATCTAAGGGTTGGGGTGAAGAAGAGGAAATACATACACATAGTTGGGGGCAAGAGATGGTGAAACTAGGCTATATAAAAAAATCTCATGATTACTATACCTTAATAAATGTAGAGTCGTTAATTACAGTCACAATAAGATTTTATTAAGATATAATCACGTAGTTTTTCTATTAATATTAAACACTAGCTTTCAATAAATGATTAATATATAGTTATTAATTTTTTTCGCATATAAATGAGTAGATTTAACATCCCAGATCTAGACTTAAGTCATTACCACCTTGATTGGTTCAAGTTCTAGTTATTACCTGGTTTTATTCGTTAAATTCATATGTATCTATAGCACTACTTTGGTTTAATTTGAATATTTAAGCTCAACTTTACTAAGCAAACCATTACATCTACTCTGAAATAATCATTCTGCCATGTTTAATGTGCTACAAATCTACTTTACCCATTCATTCATAAACTACTACGCCGTTTGAGCTGAAATTTGACATGGGCATAACTCAAGACGTACGGTTACATTTCTAGGCTAATTAAAATCACTTATACCTCTTATCTTCGGACACCAACATCCCCCTCCCTTACGCCCCCAAACGTATCTCGTGAATCGCTGGAGTTAGGGAGTCACCCATGGGCGTTATGACTATCTGCTAGCCAGGATATACATATCGAACAAGGTGTATGGGCAAGGCCATGAGGGATTGATTCCAATGGCGTTAAAACTTTGGCCAAAATTTGAGAAAAAAAACTTTCAATATTTAATCACCTATGATAATTTGTATCCATTTTTAAATCAAGAAACTGATACAAACTTATTACTGACACACAACACATTTAGCCGCTAAAGCTGCCTACTGAAGCACTAGTGATTTACTTATTAAAGTTTATTTATGCAAAGCTTCGCAGTATTGAAGTAGCTAGATCTATTTTAAAATCTGCTTCTTCTAACAAATCTTTATGCAATGAATAATGCTAATAATATATTCATACTAAGTCCGGGTCGCCTTCTCATTAGAGTGATCAGTCTCCATCCACTGCACTAACTACACTGAACTAACATTACTACCTCATTGAAAATAATATATTTTAGGCAAATGGGAAGCGTAAGTCAATAAATATTCATAATTTTAGTATCTTATACTTAGGGGCTATCTTTAAATGACTAAAATGTTATTTTTCCGGAGAAGGAGGTTTAGTATATTTTTAAGTTTTCTTACTAGCGTAGTGGGAAGGTGGGGTTAAGTATCTTCTTACGTTTTCTTAAGAGCGTGGGGGGAAGGGGGGTTTAGTATCTTCTTACATTTTCTTACAAGCGTGGTGGGAAGGTGGGGTTTAGTATCTTCTTACGTTTTCTTACGAGCGTGGTGGGAAGGGGGGGTTTAGTATCTTCTTACGTTTTCTTACGAGCGTGGTGGGAAGGTGGGGTTTAGTATCTTCTTACGTTTTCTTACGAGCGTGGTGGGAGGGTGGGGTTTAGTATTATCTTACGTTTTCTTACGAGCGTGGTGGGAAGGGGGTTTAGTATCTTCTTACGTTTTCTTACGAGCGTGGTGGGAAGGGGGGTTTAGTATCTTCTTACGTTTTCTTACATGCGTGGTGGGAAGGTGGGGTTTAGTATATTCTTACGTTTTCTTACGAGCGTGGTGGGAAGGGGGGGTTTAGTATCTTCTTACGTTTTCTTACGAGCGTGGTGGGAAGGGGGGGTTTAGTATCTTCTTACGTTTTCTTACGAGCGTGGTGGGAAGGGGGGGTTTAGTATCTTCTTACGTTTTCTTACGAGCGTGGTGGGAAGGGGGGGTTTAGTATCTTCTTACGTTTTCTTACGAGCGTGGTGGGAAGGGGGGGTTTAGTATCTTCTTACGTTTTCTTACGAGCGTGGGGGGAAGGGGGGTTTAGTATCTTCTTACGTTTTCTTACAAGCGTGGTGGGAAGGTGGGGTTTAGTATCTTCTTACGTTTTCTTACGAGCGTGGTGGGAAGGGGGGGTTTAGTATCTTCTTACGTTTTCTTACGAGCGTGGTGGGAAGGGGGGGTTTAGTATCTTCTTACGTTTTCTTACGAGCGTGGGGGGAAGGGGGGTTTAGTATCTTCTTACGTTTTCTTACAAGCGTGGTGGGAAGGTGGGGTTTAGTATCTTCTTACGTTTTCTTACGAGCGTGGTGGGAAGGGGGGGTTTAGTATCTTCTTACGTTTTCTTACGAGCGTGGTGGGAAGGGGGGTTTAGTATCTTCTTACGTTTTCTTACGAGCGTGGTGGGAAAGGGGGGTTTAGTATCTTCTTACGTTTTCTTACGAGCGTGGTGGGGAAGGGGGGTTTAGTATCTTCTTACGTTTTCTTACAAGCGTGGTGGGAAGGTGGGGTTTAGTATCTTCTTACGTTTTCTTACGAGCGTGGTGGGAAGGGGGGGTTTAGTATCTTCTTACGTTTTCTTACGAGCGTGGTGGGAAGGGGGGGTTTAGTATCTTCTTACGTTTTCTTACGAGCGTGGTGGGAAGGGGGGGTTTAGTATCTTCTTACGTTTTCTTACGAGCGTGGTGGGAAAGGGGGGTTTAGTATCTTCTTACGTTTTCTTACGAGCGTGGTGGGAAGGGGGGTTTAGTATCTTCTTACGTTTTCTTACGAGCGTGGTGGGAAGGGGGGTTTAGTATCTTCTTACGTTTTCTTACGAGCGTGGTGGGAGGGTGGGGTTTAGTATCTTCTTACGTTTTCTTACGAGCGTGGTGGGAAGGGGGTTTAGTATCTTCTTACGTTTTCTTACGAGCGTGGTGGGAAGGGGGGTTTAGTATCTTCTTACGTTTTCTTACGAGCGTGGTGGGAAGGGGGGTTTAGTATCTTCTTACGTTTTCTTACGAGCGTGGTGGGAAGGTGGGATTTAGTATCTTCTTACGTTTTCTTACGAGCGTGGTAGGATAAAAGGGGGTGGAGGGTTAGTATGTTCTTACTTTTTTTTACAAGCCTGGTGGGAAGAAGGGGTAGGGGCACAATCTCGCTTAACGTAAGGTTTTATATAAATGTTTATGGTTAAAAAAATAAAAAGTTTTCGTTAGGAAATAAATATATTAACTATCAAACTAAACATATATTTTGTTTACTTATGATTTGTTATAGCCAATTTTATCATGAATAAGGTATTCTAAAATTTCATATCACTCTCCTTAATATCTATTGCCAATCCTTATGTCTAAAAGTAATCAAACGATTAAAGTAACCAACTTTACCATTTAGTAAAAAATTACATAAGATAGAAAAAGGAGGAGAGGGTAGGGAGGACGGAAAATATTACGTTCCCTAACTTGTAGGAAAAGAGAGGGAGGGGTTCAAAAATAACAAAAAAAAACCTTATGGAGTTTAAGGACGGCCCCTTATTTTCCTTCGTTTTCCTTTTTGATTTGTTTTCTCTAGCCCAACTTTGCACATGCCCTTTTAGAGTATCTTGTGAAGTCTTGTCTACACCATATTAATATTCGTATATTTTCCCAACGATATGAAATGAAATTATTACAGTGTAAAGCTTAACAATTCACCCAGATACTTCTTAAAACACCCATCACTCATCCCTCTCTTTTCCACCCCACATCCCCTTTCAAGATATTTCCCTCTTCCCTCCTTCCCTTTTACATCTCTTAGTAGACTTAATTTATTTCTTATTTTCTATGCGGCTACGATAATAAAAATTCAGGAGAGCGGCGATATCCTGTCTGCGGTAAAGTGACTTCCTTCTATGTAGTCTGTATCCCCTTGGTCGAGAGGGGAAATGGTCATTAGGATGAGACTTCGTCATTGTTGAAGAACTATATAAGTCAAGGATGAAACACGGTCAACTGCAGAAAGAATAAGTTGTATTTTATTATTTTCAAAATATTTTTTAATCAATGACAATAAATAAAGAAAGAAACACTATTATGGTATCTGATGTTGCACAAATTTCCATTAAGACATTAGTAGGCAGCATACATACATATTCTTTCATGCACATTATTTGGTCAAATGGGACAACATCTCTCAAGTGTTTCATTTTTTTAAATCTTGAAGTTAATTTGTTATTTATAAAGATATAGATTACTTTGCATAATTGTTTGGAATAAGATAATTATCCAAAGTAAAAGTCTACCCGCAAACGAAATGGTTCGATTTAAAACAATATGGAGAGTAGAATTTTCTAAAAGCTTTTGGTCTCTATAATATTCTATGAAATCCTTGGATAATATATTTTATTATGTGCAATATATTATAGTGATGGAAGTTTCAAATTTTTAAAATCCATCTCCATATAAATGGGATATAATTGAAGGTGAACATGAAGATAATCTGTTTAAGTGTAAACTTTAACTATTCATTTTTACAAATTTAAATTGCTATTTTATTAAAATCTTACTTAACGAATACCTTAACTAGTAATGACTTCCCACCCACAATAGCTTGCACAAAACTTACCTGAACTTCCACCCCAGCTTAACTTGCATAGATTTCCATCCAGCCTAACTTGCATATAGTTCCATCCCACCTTAATTTTCATATACTTCCATCCCACCTTAACTTGCATATACTTCCACCCCACCTTAACTTGCATATACTTCCATCCCACCTTAACTTGAAATTTTCTTCCATCCCACCTTAACTTGAAATTTTCTTCCATCCCACCTTAACTTGCATTTAATTGATCCCACCTTAAATTACATATACTTCCATTCCACCTTAACTTGCATAGACTTCCATTCTATATTATCTTTCAATGACTTCCATCACACCTTGTCTTGCGATGACTTCCATCACACCTTAACTTTCGGTCACTTCCATCACACCTTAACTTTCGGTTACTTCCATCTCACCTTAACTTGCCGTGACTTCCATCACATCATAACTTTAAATGACTTCCATCACACCTTAGCTTGCGGGGATATTTGGGTAGACACAGTGTTGCCAAACCAAAAGAGCAAATGAGCAAAGTATTTAGTTTAGTTTCAGCTTTCTGCGTAGCGCTTTCACTAACCTTTTTATTAAAAACAACCTAGCAGTATGGTGCTACAAAAAGAATTGGGATTGAAGGATTTATTTTTCACATAAAAGGATAGCAATATTTCGCTAAACTGAAAAATAAATAAAACTAGTCGGTAATAAATAATAAAATATGTCAATTTAACTCAAAGCTCCAAGCGAATATATTTAGGCCTTCCATAAAACTGAAGACTCTCACTAAAAATGATGATAAATAAGCCTTCATTAAAAGATATTTCCAGCTGTTTCTATGTTTATTCATACGCTATTAATAAAGTTGATTATTAAAGTGGTGAGGCTTACATCCCTTTAGTCTTTCTATAAATGTCTTATTTTTTTTTATTGCGTACTCAAAGAAGCCATTAATATCTTGGCAACGTACAAAACGTTCACAATAAAATCTAAAATCATAAAAAGAAATAAGAATGAAATATAAATAACATAACTTATCGTTTTACAAATGTTGTTAGCGTCACATCGGGTAGTCAAATATACAAATAATAATATTGAGATGGATATAATTAAGTTAAGGTCATAAAAAGTAATGATGCTCAAACAAGTTAATCAGTAAGTATCAATATGATAGTTTTAATACCAATATTTAGAAAAAATTAATAAAAAATAAATGCTTGGCTAAAATAAAAATAAAATAATTTTCAACGAGATGGATTAGCCTATCTCGCATAATTTTTCACATGACACTAAAACAATATTACACATTAATATGGGACAATAACTTTATAAACCCCCCTCGGTGGCGTAGTTGGCTAATGCGCTAGTCGTGTTGAGCTCGACTGCCGAGAACGGGGAGCTCGAGGTTCAAATCTCGGTCGGGTGAACGGTTATGAACCAATAGATGAAATAATATTTCAAGTTGTATAAGCGTCAGGATAATCAGAATATCGTCGGGGGGTTTCCTAAATGGTTTTCCACTCTCCCTCCACGCAAATGCGGGTTCACTTCCTCTAAATTAAACCTTCCCAATTCCTAATCCATTAGCGTAATTAGTTTTTTAGCGTATAACCCGAACGGGTAGTAAGACGCGGTGCTAAAATAATAATAATAATAATAATAATAATAATAATAATTTTATAAATTAATATATAGAGATAAGATAAATGATTAACTGGAGGAATTGAAAAACATATTCATGTTTTATGATCCGATTTCCTTGGAAATACGGAATATATTACCTTTCAATCGAGAGGTGACACTTTATGACATTAGTAACTCGAAAGTGCAATGCTGCACCTACAAAAATACGCAAACTATCTCTATCTTGAACTATTTCTATACAGTCCACCTCATTCCACCATATATCTTTCAGGTCCATTAAAATTTTATCCTCTCATCTGTGTCTGGGTCTTCCCAAAAGTTTAGTCTTCTTGGGTCTGCCAGTCAATACTCTGAACACGGCTCTACAATCTCCCATTCACGCTGCATGCAGTGCCCACCGTAATCTACCAGATTTGATTAGCCTAGAAATGTATTTTTATGAGTACAGGGCATTTAACTCATCATTATGAAATTCCTCCACTCCCCAGTATCCTTATCCCCCTTTGGAGCAAATTGCTTCCAAAACACTTTGTTTTCGAACACCCTAAATTTATTTTCGTCATATAAGTTAAGAGACCATGTTTCACACTCATAGAGAATAACCAGTCACATTATGGTTTTCTCTAGTTTGAATTTTACATTCCTTGAAAGTAGGCGAGATATCAACCACTTACTGACCGAGTAATAGCTTGCATTAACTGACTGTATTATTTTCCTAGTTTTCAAGCTAAAGTTATTGCTAGCTAAAACTGTTCCTAAATATTTAAACTCATTAACCTTGTCAAATGATATGTTGCGACGAGAAAAGAAAAAAGTAACATCATAATATAAATTACACATTTAGGCCCCTTTAGCCTACTAAATACAAGGGTGTGGGGGAATTATTCTTTCTTTTGTGATGATAAGTCAAATTTGAAAGAAAGTACTTTTGGTCTTTGTGCTACGCTTCTTATTACAACTCCAAGTTAGCTATATATTTATACTGATAAGGTACAGATGAAGAAGGTAGAAAATGTTTATAATATGAATCCGTAGGATGTAAGAGTGAGAGCCATTTAGGGGGAAGGGAAGGAAAACAATAGCATCCATGGCTAAGATGCAAACCCTGGGCTCCCCATTAAGCCAATGTTCGCTTACCTACTGATATGAGTTTGGTATTTTTTACACTTCAACTTATCTTTTTATCTATTCCATTTCGTTTGTCTTATCCTTCTTCTTGGGATCATTTTTACTAATTTTTTTTTCCTTTAGAAGTTTTTTCTCTCCTTAGTCCTGGTTGAATTCATTACTCACCTTGACTCGTGGAAGTCTGGGAGACATAGTAAGTGATACCAGCGACCTCTGGCGGACTTTACACATTCACTAGTACTTCAACTTCATCCAAGAAAAACAAAGAGAAAAAGTTACATTTTCAAAAATAAATCGTTACTCTTTCATTCTTCCTCCAACCATCATTTTCCCCTTTTTTTCTTGATACTCGAACATAAAAGACTGTTCTCTATAAAAAAAAGTTTCTGAAAGTACATTCTCTTCTATGATGGAAGAAATCAGAAGAGAGTAGGTAAGAGAGGGTAAAAAAAAAGAAAAGACTGATATTTTTACATTTGACTTGATGTGAAACTTTAGAAAACTTCAACAAAAATGTTATTCTGCCATGCATCGTAGGAGTAGTTTTATATCTACTAGCTAATTTTAAGAAAATATATCAAATAAATTACATTGTTGTTATCTCTGTGACGCACAAAAACTACTTTATTTCATATTCTATTTTTTTGAAACCAGAATTCCTTAAGTCTTACAATTATAATAAAAGATGAGTTAATTTTTTTTATTTGTCATTAAATATGTGGCTTTGTTAACTAAACATTTTTATTTAAAAGAAAATAGTTTTAACATAGTAAAAGTTTTTTTACTTGTTTGTTGTTTATTACTAAAAGCAAAGAATGCAAACAAACAAAAAACGATGAAAGAACACAAGATGCATACGAAATGATAAAGTGAAGTGGAAGTGGAAGTGATAAATGTCCAAAGAAATACGTGTGTCATTAAAAAGGCAAAGAGAAGGTGTACAGTATGTTAGGGTAGTTGAGGTAGAGCGGTTGGAGAAGTATTCTGTATGCTCAGTTTTGGTCCAGTATTTTTAATGGTAGACATTGCTGAAAGTTATAATGGGTTGTTTTACTGTATGCGCTCAACGTATCTTGCTTTTAATGAACATAAATTGTAGCACTAAAAGCCACTAGATACACTCCTGTAAAAAGCTAGAACATAGAATTGTTCCTCTGGGGTTTAATTTTTTTTTTTTTTTTGTGAAGGAAGACACATATAAAATGCATATTTGTAAGGTGTTTAAAAATGAATTGGAATATTTAAAAAAATTACTTTTTTAAAAACTTGAAACAAATCGATACGAAATTTGTTCATACTCTAATAGTATTTTTATTCATCTAGCCATATATCACCATGTATATTAAATACCCTTTTGATTTCATTGGTGAAACAAAGGAATAAGCACTGTTTAACGTCGATACAGCATACACCAAACTGATCTTAATTGAGTAGAGATGTTCCAAGTTATAAATATAACTATTTGTATTATACAGTTGCAATGAAAACCTTTGACACAATCTGTTCGATTTGTGTCTGCGCTTTGCCTACAAACAAGTCTCCTTCCACGCGAATGAGGGTTGACTACCTCTAAAAGGTTCCCATCCCCACCCCATTCGAGTAATTATAATATATGCGTAGAGCCTGAATAGGTAGTAAGATGCGGTGATTTATATATATATAAAAGACTGAGCAAATAATTATATGACATTACTTTTCCTAGTTTAGTAATCTTTTTAAAATTTGAATCGGATATAAAACTGATGGGTAATTTAACTAAATCCACGCCGTGGGTATGCAAATAATGGCGTCAGTCTCATTTGAATTGGTTTTCTGCTGACGGGGTGGGGGGGGAGGGGGGGTAAATACTCGCTATGAGTAGAAAGGTAATGTTTCCTAAATGTTCTTTCCTTCCTCCACGAATATATAAGGGCATTTTCGATAAACCTCTATTTTTTTCATATATATTCTATAAGTATAAATTTTTCAGCTATGTCGGTTGGGTAGTAAGTCACAAAACACGTTTTTTTTAACTAAAATAAAACTTTCAAAGATAAGTTCTTGGTTTTTTTTTTGTATGTGTTTAATTTTCCTATTTCGAACCCAAGTAAAAAAAAAAACCACTCAAAAGATACTTCTACTCATGATGACAAAGGTTGTCAATCGACGCTTTCTACAAGATGTCACAGAGGGAGTCTATGCTCCGCTTCTTGTTGTAACTGTAGATTGAAGACGTCTGCCAGTTTCTTTTGGTGAGGTGGTCTCCCACAGCTTGGTGCTCGTCAGCGTAGATAGATTCTCTCCCCTTTGAACTAGTGGATGTATGTTTCAGAGTAGTGGTGGAATGCCTGCTGTTCACAGCTTTGCTTATAGTAACGTCTCCCTCCAATTTCCTACCACCTTTACATCGGTCACAACAGACCCCCAAGTGCAATCTTTTCTCCCCTCCGCCCCCTCTCACCCCACCATATCATAATATCCTTCCATGTTATACGCATTCATATACAACGCTAATAGTATAGGAAGTATAGGAATGAAAAATGAAGATATTTACAGGAAATTTAAACTCATTTGCGTGAAAGGAGAGTGGAAAATCATCCAAGCAAAAAACCCCTTCAGTACACCCGACCGGGATTTGAACCCCTATATCCCCGTCAGCGGTGAACCAGACAAAAGGAGATTGATATTTAGACTGCGTACCTACCAGTGTGCGACTAAACTAGTTTTGTTTCAGGAAAATACTCGTCAACTGATAAAATACAAAATTAGCACGTTGTGAAATTTAACCGAATATTTTCTCTCTCAGATGGTTTGAAAATCGTAGAAAAACAATTTATGTGCAAATATAATAATATGTATTATACTCTTTAGCTTGAAATATCTCAATCAAACAGATCTGCAACAGCCAACACTGACAACATATTTTCTAACTTAAATTAATAATGTCATAATGTAGGTATATCAAAAGTTGCGGGTGTTTGGCATACAATTTGGGGTATGGATACATTTAACTAGATCTAATAAGATTTATAACTAATTAATACTATACGGTAAGTCACTAAACTCTACGATGATTATGTATCAAAAACAGACTATACAATTTCCCCGTTTGTGTGTAGAACTTATTTTAAAATTATTTTACTTTACTTTAACATGTGGTTGACCTGCTTATTTTTTAATTAGTGAGTAATCTAAAGGTTCCTCTGATTTATATTTTGTCATACAAAATATTGCAATATTTAACTTCAGAATTAATTGCTAGTATTGTAGTAGCTATCCATAAATCAGTTTGAGTAAAGTGGGCTTTGAGGAATTTACTCATCACCCAGATTTTTTATTTTCATTGAGCTTGGGTTGCACGCATGTTTACTACCTCTGCTAATGTTTTAGACATGAGGAAGGTGGAAATGTTTATATGAATTCGCATTGAAGAAGAGTGTAAAACATTTATAAAAAACACCCTCATTACACTTGACCGGGATTTGAACCACGATATCTCCGTCATCGGTAATCTAGTATATTGCGATTGTGACGCTTTAGAGTTTAGACCATCTGGCCACCAAAGCGGACTATAAGAGTATTCATTTATTAGCTTGCTAATTTACATAATATGTTAGAAGAATAAGTTCTAGAATCTATAGGACAAACATATGTATAGCCTGGTTTTCTGGTGATGAAGTCAGGCTTGAATCCCAGCTGGATGTATTGAGTTTTTTTAATGGTTTCCCAATCTTCTTCCACTAACAATCGGGCAAGTTTTCTCTAAAATTATACCTTCCTCGTCTCTGACACATCACAATATATGTTTGAGTATAACATGAACGGGTTAGCTACTCATAGATACTAGTAGTTCATTTCATTTTCCATCTAAATGACGTTTACATATTGATAAATTAGGCATTGCCACCAAAGGCAAGCACTATTCTTGCTGACGAGAGTAACGCACTAAATGATTATGATATAAGTTTTTCAATCATAATATCGCTAGTAAAGGACTGAAATTTTAGCTATTTTTTATGTTCATAGAATCAAGATCCTTTGGCATGACACTTTCTACCACAAATATCAAATATCAAAACAGCCCCTAACCTCACCCTCGTCAAAATAAATTAAAATGAAAGTTCTTTGAAGCTGAGTAAAAAAAATGCGTATCTTCTCGGAGAACTAATTGAGGGGGTGTTGAGTAAAGCTTCTAAATTTAAAATACAGAAGAGAACAAGCGAACACCGAGGAAGTTGGGGGATGGGGGGTGGTGGGAGTTGGTGGGACCAATGAAGTATGGCAGTGGCGTAGCTTGAGCTTTTGTGTGCAAGGGTTGGGTGGGGGATGTAGGGAGTTTGTTGGGAAGAAAGGCGAATGTAACTACCCGGGTCATTACTCAATGACGGACCTCTCTGAACGCAACATTAATATCATTAGATTTCACAGTAGGAACCTCTACATCGTACAAGAGTTTACTAGGAAGGGGGAAAAGAGAGATATCCTCTTGGTGTACTGAACCAGAATAAAAGAATATTATTGTAATGCAAAAAAAATAACTCCCTTTCCCTCAATATTACCCCTCCCCCTCCATTCTTTCTCTTTAACTTTCCCTTCAAGTGTAATGTTTAGGATATGTGTGTGTGTTTGTGTGTGCCACGACCCTCACTAATTTGCACACGTTTTCAAGAGCCTCTAGACAAAGCTATGTAGATTTATGTGTTTCAAAGGCTGTACAGTTGGACTAGGGGCTGGATAATCTATGTGTGGTGCCGTTTTGTTGAATTCAAGCGAGAAAAATTAAAATGCACATGCTAATATACAAAAAAACTTTGCAGTTACATAGCTTTAACTATTTAATTCACTATGATTGATTCCTAAAATATGTATTTATTCTTTGAAAAAATAACACATTATATATTTTTTAAAATAGCATTATATACAAACAATTTCTCATCAGTTTTCAGTTTACGTCACTGTGGATTTTTTTCCACGCTTGATGACATGTATTGACAATTCGGTTGCGTTAACTGCAATGTAATCTAATGGAGATTTTTTGATGAACTGTCACTTGAATGGTTATTTTAGCTGGCACCAAATAACTTCATATAATATAATTAAAACTATAAAAAAATCATGTAAGACCAAAAACCCACCGATTCCCTCCCTCATCTATCCCTCTATAACCTCCCCCCGCCTCCCCCACCACCCAAAAAAGGTTCACAAATTCCAATAGTTTGCTCGTTCCTTCCTCTGCCCAGGACTAAAACAACCGTTTTATGTCACCACAAAAGGTAAGCAATAAAACTGGCGTTTTCATACAGTAACGAGAGAACCTATATGCATATATTGCAGAACCCAGAATGAGATCTGTGTGTAGTGATTATTTAATGTTTTATAACTTGTCGGGTGTAAAAGGGAGAGGGACGGTTTAATATGTGAAAACGGATTATGGGAACCGGGGCAGTAAAAGGCTTGCCCATGTTTGACAAATGTTTGCGGTTAGGTGGGCTAAGTTAACTTATAGAGGATTTAAAATGTGTGAGATTCTACAAACTGTAGTCACTTATATTTTTTTTTAAATTAAGTAGTAAATACGCTGGTTTTAAAGATTTAGAAAATACTCCCTAGTACAAAAAATAGTTATTCTAACACAATGAGACTGAGCCCACTTTTTTTTAGTACTTCAATTATAAATAACTATTGGAAGAGTTTGTTAATATATTCTTATTTATTTTTTATATAAATATTCAAATTCCAAATTAAAATAAAATAACAAAATATATCTTCTGCAGCCTTTTATCATAAGGGCAACAGAGAAATTTCTCCCCCATTAAAGTGAAGAGAGGAGTGGAAAACTGCTTTTAAAATACCATGTAATAGGTCATTCTTACTGTAGTATATTATAAAATGTTAAATATATAAATTATACATTTGACTAGAGTAGTTGAGTCACATGACTAGAACAGTTGTGAAATATTGTGACCTATATATATAAATGAGTGCAGAGAAGGAGAAGGGGCTTCTTGTTTATATTCAATTATGTATTGTGTACTTTATAGCCAAATAAATAACTAAATACAAACATAGCACTTACTGCCCCTGACCTGGAATCAAACCCCACACAACCTCTCATCAACGTTAACAAAGTGCAATGGGAGTCTAATGGATTAGACCACTTAGACACCACTGCAGGTGCAATTAAACAACTTAGAAATAAATATTCTATATTATTCACGCCATTTATGAATACTCCGATTGCAAATGTATTTATACTTTTATACATCAAAACTAGACTTTGTAAATAAAGAAGCAACGAAAACAGTCTCACTTATCTTAAAAGCCGAAATTCAATCTAAATTAGTTTCATGGTTTATTTTAACGACAACTTAAACACAATACAAAGTGTCTATGATGTTTCCTTCTTCAAGCTAAAGTTTCTTTTATTTTTATCCTAAGAGACATAAAAACGACTGGGCAGTAAAGTTAAAAATAACACAACAGAGCCGTAGGAGAAAAAAAAAAGTATATTCTACTCCACATCAGCTAGCGAGCCCAGTCTTCGCCTATAAAGTTTCGGCAGTCATACTAACTACCGTTGTCGTTAGCAAGTTATGACTTTTCATAAAACTGTTTATACGAGGGTTTTGGGTAAAGGGGGTGATGGGTCGACTTCCGGGAAACGTGAGTATTTATGTACTCAATGAAACATTGCAGGGTGCACTCAATATAAATATTAGCAAGAGGGGCGGATGTAAGTTATTGTTTATTTTAGCCACTTGATCATTATTGTTTTATTTATATACTCTTGAAGTTTGCATATTTAATTAAATTTCAAAATGGTGGCGTAAAAGGGGCTGTACTTATTTTTATTACATATATAAATATCTAAATCGATATATAAATCTAATTAAATTTATATCAGATCTTTTCTAGTCACAAAGCATATTTCCGTGTTTATTTTAATGTATAGTTTCAAAAATTTGTGTGCAGGTAAATTTAATTTAAAGTGAAATTAGTTTTTTTAAATATATTTTTAAAATGCTACTTCTCACTCATCTCTTGCCAAATTTTATCATCATTTATCAGAAACATTGTTCCCGCCAAAAGAAACCAATATATTTTTCGTAAGAGATGAGTAAGGAGAAGCATTTTAAAAATATATTTACAAAACTCATTTCGTTTTGAATTAAATTTAACTGCATATAAATTTTTGAAACTATACATTCAAATAAACACGGAAAGATACTTTTTGACTAGAAAATATCTGGGAATAAACTAAATTATATTTATATATTGAGCTTTGAAATGACTAAATAAATTGTTTTCAGATAATACTAAGATTAACCGTTTATTCAAGCTTCTTTGCGCAGTAAGGTCAGTGAAGTACATCACGACCTAAGAAGGTCCTTCCTTGACTTTAAACTCAAAACATTAATACGCTACTTATTTCAATGAAATTATTTATAAAAAATAACATTCCAATTTTAAATAATATGTAATATAGAACAAAAATATTCTCTTCATATTTATTTTTTCATACCTACGAGGCCTAGAGTGTATTGAGAAAGTATTGTGATAGTAAAAAAGTTAATGGTGATATTTTGAAAAAAGGGCACGTTTCAAAAAAAGTTGTTTTGCTTATGTTTTGCTTATGTTATATTTATGTGTAAAATCTTATTTAGCCTTTGTCTGTGCATTTCTTCATAACCTAAACGATTGAAGTGATTCCTTACAAATGTATTGTGTTTAAAGGATTTTAATCATATTTAATTATTTGTTAAGTATTAGATAG
Source organism: Timema bartmani (assembly GCA_902151455.1). Lineage (NCBI taxonomy): Eukaryota > Metazoa > Arthropoda > Insecta > Phasmatodea > Timematidae > Timema > Timema bartmani. Next base: position 336,194 of record CABFWB010000110.1, on the reverse strand, counting down.
GTAAAACATAATTTAACTGTTTTTAACTCTGTCCAACAAACGCTTACAAAAATGATTTATTTTCAAATATATTTAATGACTAGCATAAATACCCGGCGCTGCCCAAGGTGACCAAGAAATGCATTGCGTGGTCACCTTGGGCAGCTAAGTTCTTTGTTTCAAACAGACTAAAAAAACTCTTAATTTTATTTCTTCCGACACAGTTTTGAATAAATTTTAAAAAATCAAAATCAAAAATTTTAAATTACAGCCTAAAGGCACATTTGTGTACGGAGGAGCTACTAATTTTAAAATATCCTCTCCCTGCTTGCGTTAGATATCGCGTAATGATCATGACACAAACAAAATCCTCATTTTATTGATATATTATTTTAATACATTTAATTCGTTTGTATAGAATGAGGCTGAACGTTATCACTTACATAATTCTGATATTAATAAAATAGCGTCTAGGTTTTTAAACCATTTACTGTTTAAGAGCATAAATGGCATTGGATTTTTAAATATACTTATTGTATCTAAATTCATACTTGATCAAATTTAAAGCAACATACATCAAATTAATTAAGACTAATGAATTTAAAAATTAAGATTAACAATCTCTTATTTATGGATTCATGTAAAAAAAATTTATGGTAATCTTATTATTTTAATAACGTAGTTAACGTTTATATCAAGCTCAATACTCTTAACTAATAAAGGCTTTTGTTAAAATTTTAAGTATTTGCGATGTTTACTTTATATATTTGTCTTAAAAAAACTACCCTTTTGGATGATGTTTGAACATAACATTCTAGGAAAGACCTACTTATCCCAAGGCAAGAGAAACAAAAAATGTGTCTAGTGAAAAAATGTTATGTAATATTATTCTACACTCATTGTTTACTTTGTATTAAACTTTGAACTTGTTTTAAACTTTTGATAACTTGATTTAACCAGCACGAGCTATGTTGGTAGTATTCCTTTTCTTTTATTTGTGCTATCTTTTATAATAACTCTTAAAAAGTTTTTTTTTCAATATATTTGATCAAACTTACTTCATAATGTGAGTGTATTCTAATTATTTGAAACTTTTCTTATATAGTTTGGCACCCTTAATATAGTAACTGTAGCGAGGGTAACGATACAATTTTTTCGATTGCGATTCTCGGTTCAGATTCTTACATTTTTACCTCGATACTTCATTCTTACTGAAATAGGCCTACAATATAAAATTAAAAACTATTTTTAATTAAGTAGTATTTTGGAGCATTTTTATATTTACAAATTACGGTAATGATTTTAATTTTGTCTCTAAAACTTTAAAATAAAATTAACCTATATTATTATTTACGTTGGAACAGGACATTAATTTGCAAAGCAAACTTAACATATTTATTAACACAGGATTGGTATCTGTTAAAATAGAGGTTTGTTTTTGTTTCTGGAATACATTGAGAAACATATTTACAAAATGAGGCAAAACATTAACTTTTAGAATCTCGAATTTTATTAATACTTTTATAAGTTTTACTATAATAATATATTGAGTAAATAAAGAAAACTAGTTTTCCCATCTTTAAATAATTAATAATCATTATAATTATTTTTATAAATTAAGTTCATTCAACTATATTATTTTTACTAGAATTGAGACAAATAAATATTAATTACTTTTTTTTTTTAATTTCATCAACAACTAGCCAGTACAGGTCAGGTCACAAAACAAAAACACAATCATAATGAGCAGTAATGTTCTGATAGAAGAATATGTTCGTTTCTCACTACCTTTGCACATCCTTATCAGCAAAAATGAGAGGAAGAGATACCAGGTCTACCAGTTTTTTACAAATTAAAATACGCTTAAAAGAAATAATTTACACTTATAAAATAGGAAGGAGAGTAAGCTCAACAAATCATAAATTGAATTAAAATATTTTTTAAGCAAAATTTGATCTATTCTATCTTTAATTTATATCAGAATTTGGTTTTCTGATTAAAGTGTGTTTGTAGTAAAATTAGTAATTAAATATAATCTTTTGAATACTCTACAAACGTACTGTAAACACTATTTTTCAAAATATATAAAAACGGTAATTTAAGAGCCATTATTTCACTAAATTAACTCGTCATCACTGTCTTGTGGAACTGTTTGCGGTTCAACTTTCATAACAAGGGCCTTTTAGAAATAACAAACAATTATTTTGTAGCCAAAATTAATAATATTTTACTAATTATGATTAGAGTTTTTTATATACATTCATAATATCTATCAAAAGTGACAGCTATAGATCACATGGATTGACATATGAATACCAGAAAATAGATAAAGTAACTTTTCTAACTTTCAGATAAGAAGGCTCTTCCTTTGAAAATTGGACTGGTTTATGGTCACTGTGTAAAGTTAGTTTTTTAATCAAGTGATAAATAATAATGTATTTGCTTATACATTTCGAACTCAATAAAAATTATAGCAATTCAAATGTACTTAGTCAACAATATTTTACCCAAATAGCTTGAAACCCATTTGTGTCCTTACAATATTACATACCTTCACTGGTTGTCACGTTGTAATCGGAGTAAGTCTCGCAGTAGATGATACTGCTGATGATGAAAAGATCTAGGTCATAGATTTGGGCGAAGTGCACTAGAGATAGTTTCTCTCTTGTGAATCATCATTATGGCTTTAGAATTCACTCTCCACGCTAATGAGGTTGCACTTCCCTTAAACCACCTTTTTATACAGCTACTACGTGAATCAAGACGTTAATAATACTCAATGAGAATAATTTACTTACAAACATGAGAATTTCCCAATTAAATTTTATCCCAATGGTCTTCCCCTACTCTCTCCAAGCTAATTTGGCCATACTTCGTTTAAACCGCCCTTTTGGTTCCTTCGCATAGCTTAATTCATTAATAGCCATTGTGTCGAACGTACTAATGAATAAATAAGTTACAGCATCACACCCCCACACCCCAAGTTCCCTCTCTCGACAGTCCTGTGACGTAACCAAACAACTAGTGTAGCTCTAATGTACACTACTCGTTCACCTCCCCGTCGCAAAGGAAGGACATGCGCTAATGCCACCACTTAATGTAATACCAGGGAGTTGGCAGCTTTGATTTAGCTCATTTACAAACCAAAATTAACCATAGCATCTGCATGTTGTATTCTGTTAGGCAAAACAGGCTCTCATTTCAGAAACCCTCCTTTCGTTCCACCACTTTCACGAGAGCATAAATTTTTAAATATTTTTTCGGATATTTTCTTTTTAAAAAAAAATGGAAGGAGGTAATGAATTATCAAGAAACTTCGCTCTAGTGCTGCATACACTTGGAACACCATACAAATAAATCAAGCGGAATAGTTTATTTGAAGGAAAAATAGTGGAAAATAGTTGGCTAGAATATAAAGATCGCGTTTTAGCTTCTTCTTCTTCTTCTTATTATTATTATTAATATTATTATTAATATTATTATTATTATTAATATTATTATTATTGTTATTATTATTATTATTAATATTATTATTATTATTATTAATATTAATATTATTATTATTATTATTAATATTAATATTAATATTATTATTATTAATATTATTATTATTATTATTATTATTATTATTATTATTATTATTATTATTAGAAAAAACTTAATTGTTTTTTGTTTTCTACGCCATTAAAAACTCGGTGCTTTGTAATGCATAAGCACAATATAATTATTTGATCAGTCACGAGTGTAGCTTGCCGTGAGTAAATGATTGATATTCTTAGTCAAACACAAATAGTGATTATTTGTTTCTGATAAGAATTTTATGGTTAGTAGTGTTATTATATGCTTTTATTGACTCCAACCTATATGGGCACTGGTTCGTTTCTCTTTTGAGTACTTAAAGGAGAAATTTATCCATTTACGAATGGTTATATACCTTAGTCAAAAATGTTCCTATTGTTAATAACCAAGGTAGATAACTGGCCTTGTAGTATAGTGGTAAGCGCTCCTGTCTGCTGACATAGAGTTCCCGGGTTCGTTTCCCATGTGGTACCGGGGGACTTAACTCAAAAGGGGAATAACTCCCACGGTCAACAGGGTTTGGTTACTTGGGCTTAATCTACGTTCTATGTACGACTAGTACATTAGGGCGTCCCCTGTGCAACGGTTCATTGATACTAACTAATCTTTTCACTAACTGAGATACAGATTGATGCAGGTCAGGCACACCATTATTATTACCATGTTAGATAAAGTTAATAATAAATACTGTGCCCATGAATTTATGAGTTTATTATTTTATTTTGTTAATTATGTTTGTTTGTAAAATGTGAAGAAGCTTTAATATTTTTATTTAAGATACACAACAAACTAAATAAATATGATATAATCCTCGTCCATAGAGTTCAAAAAACTTTTACGAGATTCATCCTAATTTTGAGCTGTGGTTTTTTTTAAAATGTATAACGAGTTAGACCATAAACATCAAATGAAGCACAATTTTTAATTTGAAATCAATTTTTGAGAGGAAAAGAGAGTAGAGGGGGACAAAAATTGACAAATTATCTTGTCCGTATCAGCGCGGAATTGATACGCAGATGTTGATTACGGGGCCAGGGCCAGGTAATTCGATTTGTTTGTGATTGGTAAGAACGAATAACAATTCCGGCCTAAATATTGCCGGGGCCGCTAAAAATTATTAGCTAGGGCAGATTTAATGAGTCGCATGATGACGCACTTCCAGCCAGTAACATTGAAATTCTGTTCAACGGAAGCAACTTGTTTGTTTATAGGAATGAAGGGTAGGAGGGGCGGAAGTGTGATCAAGGAGAGAGAGTTGGTAGGGTAAAATACCCCCATATGTTTGTAGGCGAGAGAAATAAATTGTTGTTCAAACATATAGTTCTTAGACCTTTCATCACTGATCACATCAATATGATATAGTCACTAAAATAAATCATTTAATATTTTCAGATCGAATGGCTAGGGAATCTGACTTGTATGTCTTATTAATCCCTTTTTTTTCCATATCTTCTACTCGTCCTGGTTATATTAATTTTATTATACTAATAGGATTGGGAGGAGAGAGGTAGAATGTACAGAAAGTATACCCGCATTTTTCCACCGTAAGTACACCCCTTCCGTTACCGACAAACTACACGAAACAAACTTCATCAGCTAATCTACGATTCCTCAGTTGTTGTTTCTAAAGATCCTGAGTGTGTTTTGGTGTAAGGAGGGTTTTCAGGATTAGGATGAAAGTTAAAGACTAAATTGATAGGGATTTGCACAAATAATTGTGGGTGTTCAAGATTATGTTAGTTTATAAAGCTACAGCTTACTTAAAAATTCAAGAAATTATTTATATTTGCTATTAGGGAGGACCGTGTGAATAGTTGATCTGCTCTTTGAACACGATCGTGAATTGTTGCCTACGGACAACTTAAAATGTACGAATGGTTTTATTTTTCAAGTTAAATAGATAGCGGCAAATTGGGGCTAGCGTAAGCGAGATCAAATGGAGAATGCATCTTTGACAAAGATGGTGATGGTGATGACTAGGTTTAATTTCCAGTCGGTTTCATTGGGAAAGAGAGTAGAGAGTTACCATTTGACCTGAAAAAATGCAATTTTTACCATTTTACTTCTACAACAATGGGGGTGCACTTCCTTTAAAATACCCCTTATTGGTGGGATGTGAAGTCCGTACTTTGGCATTTTTTCAAAGCAAAAACTATTTTTCCCCAAATATATCAAATGTTTCTTAAGCAAATGAGTTTAGTTTAATTTTATATGTAGAGTAATTTAAAAGTTCTTAAATATTTTCTAAGAATAATGTCATTTGAATATATTTTTTCTTAAATGAGAGAAAAGATCTTTGTTAAGGAATGTGATGACGGTGATAAATAATCGATAATTTTGAGATTATTAAGTTAAAAAAATTAAACTAAATGTATCTACTGGATCAATATTCTATTTTTTTTTAAAATCACATGAACTGAAATAATGTGGAGCTTAACTGGCTTTTTCTTCAACCCCAATAAACCATGGAATATGGGAATCAATCAGTCTACTCTATAAATAGACTTAAATGTTTTGAATGAATGGGATCGATAACAGGTAAACATAGGTAGTTTTTGTATCGCTAAAGTTACGTTGTAATAATAAATGACGCTATTACTGTAAATAGGGACAAAAACGTAAAATGATCGCATTGGAAACAGTACACTCTGTCCCAAACAAATGGCTTGTGTAAAATGCTATCAGTTTATCCACACCGATGGTCACAAGATTTAATAAACCAATCTCGCAATTGACTTGTTACCAATAAAGAGGAGGAAGAGGCTCTCATATTTTCTAGATGTTTATATATTATGTGATTTATCAAGCTGGTTTACCCATCTTCTATACACACTAATTCTAGTGCATTTTATATAAAACCATTGATAGCCTTTGGGTTGTCTATATTAATTTAAAGTATGCTATACGGTGCACTCCACGTATTTTCTGAACACTTTTATATAAATTATACTTTCATTCCGTAAGATATATTATGAAACTAAGTAATATACATTGATATAGAAACATAATTGGTAAAAAATAAAATCCCATTTCACTATAGAGCATACATAAACACTGTTACAGAAACATTATTTGTTCTATGCGTTTTAAACTCCCTATTTCCCTATAAGCTCAATTTATAAATATATATTTGCATATAACTTGGAAAGTATCGAGTGGATAAAAAGTTATTTGAATTAAAAGTTGTTTATTTTTAAGAGCCCTATTTATTTGCAATGAAATTATTCTTCATATCTCATTCAGTCGCACACATATGCTCAAAATGGGAAATTTTTGCTATTTTTAACTACCCTCAAAGTCATTTTAATGATAAAATTAGATGCACCATTTTGTTTGTAATGTTAACAAAAATCCTATATTCGAGTTTTAATCAAAATTGTTAAATCCTCTTCTAAGAAATCGACTTTTCTTCTTTCGCCCTTGCGTAAACTACCATTAATTTTAGGTTCGAATGGATACTTACAATACAACCTCTGGGTTAACTAATGAAAATCCCAGGTACAAAGTTTGAGACTGATCGATAAAATGGTTTAGGCTCTACCCTTTTTCGGTCTCCGGGAGTCATGAGACGTCAATGCCCATCAAAATCTCAAGCTATATTTTTTTGACAGTCACAATACTCTCTCTCTCCCCAAGGGTATGTGATACAGAAGGCCTAATAATTAATACTAATTTATCTGAAAACTGTGAAAGGAACCCCCTCCCCACCCCAGTACACTTGACCAAGATTCGAACCATGACATTCCCTTCATAAGCGAATCAGATAAAACTGAGTTGAAACATTAATCCGCATGCCTATGATTCAAATAATATATTAATAAAACTATTTTAATTCAAATCGGTACTAGTATTATTTTGCTTAGTTAGCGAAATATATTGAATAAATACAATCTCGATTTATTCGTCAAGAATTTGTTTCAGGTTTACTTTTTTTTTATAGAGGTAATCTATCCGTATTTGCGTAAAAGGAGTGTGAGAAACCAATAAAAAAAACTTCAACAAACCCGACCGAGATTCGAACACTGACCTCTCCATCTTATAGCAAGCCTTAGTCCATTTGGCTACAGAAGTGGGTTTTGGCTTTCTTATACGGCTATCTAAAAACAAATAGTTAATTATTCTATTTGTATTTGAAGTACTATGGCGTATTGGTTTTAATGACTTCCTGTGTCTTGTTTGGCCATAAAATTAGTTCAGCTGCATCATGTCAAGCTGAAAGATTTACTTTTAACTTTTTTTACTACAGTAATTGGCACACTGTGTCTTTTGGAAAGAAGCATAAAAAAGACACGCATTTTAAATAAACAAGAAATTTCCCCATAGTTTGGTAAAAAACGATTCATAAAAGTTAGAATGGATCTACCATTTTATAATTTATATAATAGGGTAGCCATACTATTCTGTTAAAATAATATTTTAGGGAAATAGTTTTTAGAACATTGTAATTTTGGGTTAAATATTATTTATCTACCCACTCCTAGATAGTTTATCAAATTGTATTGTTTCGTCTTAATAAAGAACATATTTAACTGTATAAAGAGTTAATTTAGAAATTGTAATAATATTTTGGAGCAAAATGTATGTATATAACGTATCTCCTTTGCATGTTTATGATTTAATTTAGGATTTCATATGAGTAAAGAGTAATAAAAGAAAAGCTTTATTAAAATCAATTTCAAATTTTGTAACTGTTCATATAGCATACATAAAATTTTTATTTCTGAAAATATTTCATATAAATGCGTGGGTTTCTTGAATAAGACTTAAAAATTCCTTTATCTCTTATAACAAATGACATCCTAATATAAAAAAAATGTATTCGTAAACGTGTTTCCTTACATAGCTTCAGGCGCATGTAAGCTCTAATCGTGGAGCATACAAAGAGCGATGGGCCAACGCTATACTCAACATTGTCTCCCCATGTCTAGCCTGCAGATATTTGATCGTCTGATACCTTACCCTCGCCCTGATTGTCCTGTACAATGATGGGTTGGGTGGGTGACCCAGATGAGGGGTGAAGGGTGAAGGGGTGGAAACACGTTGATCTGGAGGCATTGAACGTCTTCCACGTACACCCTATTCTCTTTTTCTTCCCCTTGTCTGTCGCATCTCCTTGACGTAGAAAAAAAAACCCAAAAAACTAGGAAGTTCAAAGCAAGATAAAAGCATGTTCATAGCTACAATGAGAGTGTCGATGTTAGTGAGGCCCAAACACATGAACGTGATGAGCTACAAATCAAAGGAAAACAAGAAATTTCTAGTAACTTAATAGAAGATTAATAGCATGCTAGAATTTATTACATAGTCACAGTAGAAGTTACCTAAGAAAGCAAAAGCAATTGTATCAACAGTAGAAGTTAAAATAAAAATCATTTTATCACCATTTCGGAAGCTACATAGTGAGATAAATCATGTATATAATAAAGCTATGGATGTAGGGAAAACCAAGAAAGCAAAATTAATACAAAGGGCAAAACTTTTTTTTTTTTTACAAAATCAGCAACGTTACCTTAATGTAAAATTTCACTTAAGGGCTCAATTCAATAACATAACCTTAATGGAAGCTACCTAAAAATGGTAAAATTCAAGAACTCAACAATAAAATTAACAACCAGCAAAGGATGCAATTCAAGAAAGCGTTCACTTCAAGAACGTAACCTTATTGGAAGCTACCACAAAAAGCTTCAATATTCAAGAACGAAACCATAATGAAAACTTTTACTAAAGTATGCAATTGAAGAACGTTACTATAATGTGCTGTACATTACCACCAATAGGTACAATTATTCAAGAACGCGAACATAAAAGAAACTACCAAAGCTAGGATATAACTTGTTCAAAAACGTTCCTAATTGGATTTCATTGTTCTGTTCATAGTAACTTGAAATAGCAAGTGTATCAAGAAGAAATTTTAAATATAATATCCTAAAGTTCCATTAAATATCGAATTTTGTTTTCGTAAATAATGCATAATGCCTAAAAATTAAGGACATAGTTTGTAATAAATGAGTTCGCAGTTGTTAAATTATGATGCATAGTCCTTATCTCAGTTGAAAATCAATTAAGTTTATTTGAAAACCTGTATATAACCACATAGGCAGCTCAAAGAATATGCGTGTGCAACAACCTATTTCATTCGCCGTTTTTGGGAAACATATGCAAGAACATGTTTGAATATCAACCCTTTTTTATTTCTTTACATGACGCATTGCACTCATTGTCTTCATTGGCCTAGATGGGGCAAATAAATGAAACTGTTAGGTAATGCATTTACATCATTATCTTAACACGTTTTAAAATATTTTATTTTAATTATATTTGTGAAAGCTTAAAGTAGCTAAAATATATAATATAATACAGTTTTTTTATTCACCACCACGTCTTACTAACCGTTCGGGCTATACGCTTAAGTAATATTTACGCTTATGGATTAGGAATTGGGAAGGTTTAATTTAGAAGAAGTGAACCCGCATTCGCGTGAAGGGAGAGTGGAAAGCCATTTAGGAAACTCCCCCGTTCACCCGAACGAGATTCGAACCTTGATCTCTCCGTCCTCAACAGTGTAGCTCAACACGAAGCTGGCGCGTTAGCCAACTACCCCACCTAGACTATGAACGTCTTCAAGAGGTTCATTCTCATTCCAAGCCTGGAATTTAAGATGTACCGTGAACCGGGGTAATTCTGACCCCCCAGGGCTAACATTAACCCCTGGGGTCAATTCTGCTTAAGACTTTGATTTTCTCCTTCACGAGTGGTTTGAACTAAAACTCTCATTATGTAAATTGTAGTTTGATATTTTTACTTTATGAAGCATATATTATGAAATTAAAAATACGTTTCAATATATGTATTCTCATAATTTAGGAAAGGAAAATCCGCAGAAAAAAAAAAAAGACGAAAAAACATTCTGCGGGCAGAAGAAGGGGAAGGGCCTAGGTATAATGGAATAAAATATAGTCTAATTTACTTATTTTATTGAATATTTAGAATTATTTCATAAATCTAAACAAATCTTTCAGTATGCATTTTTTTTTCTTAAGGGCTGTAACATTGACCCCACAATTATTTTACACCTGGGTAACATTTACCCCCTGCAAAAATGCGCGTATAAACACGTTTTATTTATTTGTGGATTACATGTATATAGGTATGGTATTTGTGAAATTAAACATTAAATTCTGGAATCCCCCAAGTCATTATTTCTGAATCTTTGTTAGAAGTCATGGGATTGCATTTAACAGATACCATGAAAACTACCTTTGTTCCTAAAGAAACTGAGGTGTTACTTGCAAATTTTGAAGATGTCGTGGCAAAGCTTCCCACCCCCATATTGGAAGAACATTGTAGACGTTTAAAATACAAGTTTCCAGGAAGAGTTCAAGTGAAGGAGATTTAGAACTCTTGTGAAAAAAATGAAGTTGACCATTTTGACTTTTGACTTTTGTCACTATATATATTTTTTTTTCTTTTAACATTTAATATACATAATAACCAACTGTATCAAAATTTTAGATTTAGAAACCTTCTTAAATATTTGAATTTTTTGCTTAGTTCTATAAAAAAAAAGTTTAAATTGTCTATGTTGAAGGGAACAGAATTTAATTTGTCAGGCCCCTTTTATAAAAATTGATGAACATTTCACATGGTAAGATTGACCCCACTCTAGACTCAACATTGACCCTAACGGAATCCTGAACTGATTTGTGTGCGAAAAACAACAGGGTGTCAAAGTTACCCCAAACACCATGTAACATTGACCCCCTCTTTTTGTTTCCCTCGTGTAGTCTACAAAATTAAAAAAAAAATTTAATAAACTAGAATGAAAGGTATTATTAATATTTCATAGCAATTTTTTAATAAAATGAGAGATATTTAATGAAAACCACAAAAAGAAGGACATTTTTACCACGGTTGACGGTATACAGAGTTTTTGTAAAAGAATTCAGAAGCTTTCAAAATTCATAATAAATCCATTAAGTATGGTAGACTGTTGCATACATCAAAATGTACTAGTCACAAAAAAACTTAAAGATATTACCTTTCATTATATATATTAATATGAGTGATATTTTGTATTTTTCATTAGTTAAATTTGCTTTGAAACCCCAGAGTTCTTTTATAAACACCCTGTATGTCAATCTTCTTCAGCCTCGTGTCATAGTAAGAGCCTTATCTTACATTAAAAATAGTTATAGATATATATTCGCTATTTCATACGTAAAATAATGTAATTGAAGCTATCACTCCTTATAGATATTATCAATATTTAAATAAAACACTGATCACACAGTAAAATATTATCAATCTTTACTGGAAAAATGTTTGTATTTTTTTATGTTCTCTATAGGAAAATTGGGCTGTAGAGTACGAGTGGATCAAATACTACCATATTATTCAGAAGGCTTAATTTAATAATATCCCAGATGTATAAAATATGTAGGTATATGTTGTTAGTCAAGATTAATAATAAACCAATTATTACAACATAAGGTTTAACTTAATCATGAAGTTTTTTTTAAAGTCCCCTGAACCTGTTACATAACCGCGAATATTCTGCATTAAAAATTCAGGATCATGTTGCTAAGGGTATTCCCACCTGTCTAAACTTCCATTGTCAAGAACAACCCGTATGATCGTTTTACATAGATTGCACACACAGCCAACCATATCATCTTACGTTATCTTCCTTTTGTGCTCTTGTGCATATAACATTATATATATATATATATATATAGAGAGAGAGAGAGGCACAATGCCACTATTTAATTATGCTATATAAGCAAACTGGATCGGACACATTCTTAGGAAGAACTATCTTCTTCACGATGTTTTAGAAGGTAAGTTTGATGGAAAAAAATTAGCATAGGAAGAAAGAGGAATATTGACATTTGTAGGAAAAGAGAAAATTCTGGGAGCTATAGGAGGAGGCAGAGGACAGGGTGCATCAGCGGTCTAAGTACTGACAAAAGGAATAGATCTATCGTAAGACTGAACACACAATAGTAATAATAATAATAATAATAATATTTAATAATTTGTATAGGATGGTATAAAAGTTACTAACCCTACTTTCATGTATTAATATGTCAATTAATGTGAACTGCACTTTTCACTGTTGATAGATATTAGGAATATCAATAAAATAACACCAATTATATAGTAAACTGTTATCATTGTTGACCACAAAAAAAAATTGTTTGATAAAATTACTTCCAGAATTTTTATAAAACCTTTTAAAGGCTAATGGTTTCTCTTTTCTTAAATTCTACGTATATGTATTTTATAAATTTTTAATCAAGTTTTGACTACTTACTTTTAATATTGACAACTTTGTGTTATGATCTAAACTGTGAATTATTCTTGTTTTTAATACATATTTATTAATCTGGTCCATTTTATTATACATTTGTGCTTTTAATACTAATTATTATCAGACATCGTTCGCTCGTGTGTGAACTTAATCTAAAACCTAAACTGTTAAGCCAATTTTCTCATGATTGTGTATTGTATTGTCAAAAGGAAGCTTCCACAAATTAACCAAAGGTGAGGTTGATAACATCACCACCAGGCACTTGGTCAAGATTAGATTTTAGACCTTTAGGCTCTGAGCAAACCACTCTCTTGAGAGCTTGATGCCTTATACCGTGTAATCACCACAATGGGTTGAGCCCGTGACCTCTATACCATTTGAAAGGCTAAGCCATCGAGTCAAAGTTGGAATAAAAAGATTATAGAAATATTCATTTATTGACCATTTTGACAAATGTACAATCATCTTTGGGGTCGAGCTAATCAGATCAGCGATGCAGATGTCAAATAATTTACTATCAATTTTGTATTTCATTTTGCCCTTGTTCTAAATAGTTTTTAGTATAGGCATGATGTTCTTTGTTGAGTTTATCTTTGAGTCGTGTGCTGTGGGTCTATCTTTAATTTCATAAAACATAGATAGAAACCTTATTCGCACTGTTGCACAGTGGGGCTGAATCCCAAAAACGTGTCCAAAAGTTCAAAAATGAAGTTTCAAATTAGAGGATTTGAATTATTCGGTTGGGTACGCTGATAGTACTGGCATCAAATGGCAGGTAGGGTAAGGCCCCGCTACTTCTACCTCTGTCGTGAGCTCAGTTCAAAAGAGACCTTCGATTGAGACGCACAGGTAGTGTCGGAATAGTGCTGAGAAGTGTCACTCTCATTGGGGACTCATAACTTTGTGCACAGATAACCGATTTCAATTTTTTTAAATGGAAAATTCTCTTAAAAGTAAGTAAGATTTAACCATATATTGCGTTAACGATTATTACACTAATGTGGTATATTAATTAACTAACATTCTTTTTTTTTAAATCAATAAATATTCTGCAAACAGTATTAAACAAACATGAAAATAGTTATAATTCCTATAAATTCCCGGTATAAAAACTATTGGGGCATATAGTCAATACTATCAGCTAACAAAATCAACAAGAGTTAGCTGCCATTAGGTGCCAATCTGGTTTTTTATTCTAGTCTAAGGGCCAGTTTCATAGTCAGCTTTAGTACGTCTAAAGTGCGAGTCGATACTAAATACAGGACGACACCTACCTAGACCAAAATGGAATGGGCCAGTTTCGCATATGAAACTGGCCCATTCCATTCAATTTCAGGTAGGTGATGTCTTGTATTTAGTATAGCGCCGCACTTAAGGCGTACTAAATCTGACTATGAAACTGGGCCTAAGGCCTAATAAGCAAGTGCGCGTGCACTGAGCGGTTTGTAAAGTGTTAAGTACAATCACGTTCGCCTGTCAATCGATTAATATTTTGATTCCTTATGTACATTATGAGAATCATATAAGTTATTCCAGAAGTATATGAACCTAGTAAAAATTCTTGCATTTATCGTACAAGATTTAATTTAAAAAATAGCAATCGCGTACTACAGAAGAAAAAGAGGCTGTAGAGAAACGAAAAAAAGTATACAGAAGGGTTTCTGTACACAATTAGGCCTCATGGTCAATCAACCAAAAGCTGGATTCAGAAGCTCAAATGTTGGAAACACAGCTCGACGTTTTTTTCGAAAACTCGATTGTATCTGCTCAGATAATTGGAGTTGACAAAAATTTTATAAATTGGTTCCATGTTATACTGCGGGCAGTGTCAGGTGGACATGAAATTGATTCGCAAAAATTAAAAATATATGGCTTTGATACAGTTAGAGAGTTCATCTTATTGTATCCGTGGTATTATATGCCCACTACAATACATAAAATTTTAACTCATGGAGAACTTATAATTTCTGAGACAATATTACCTATAGGACAAAATAATGTCTGAAGACGCTTAAGCTGCGACAATAAAAAAAAAGGGCTTGCGAGAATTTCTCGCAGAAGGATTCAAGTTTTAACACGATACAAGATGTTTTCTTAGGCTCCTCGTGACATCTGACCCTTATATTTAATTTCTGAGCAAATTGCCACAGAGAAACTCTCTAGAATCTGGGGCAGTAGAACTTTTGAGACAACCTACATCAATGTCAACAAATGATGATCCAGATAATTCTGACGAATCTGATGAGTGACTTAACTCTAAAAGTTGACAACTATTATAATGTATTTGGCAACTTTTTATTTTTTACTTTATATTTTTCTGGAATTTTGACTTCAGATAATTTTTTACTTTCTTATTCACCATATTTATTCCACCATTTTATATTTTTATAATTTGGGCCTCAGATTCATAATCAGCTATCTCAAAACTCCCATACATCAAGTTTCGATTAAATTTGATAGTGTTTTTACTTTCACGTCCACCATATTGGATACTCAATTTGGTTTGTTTTTTTATTTTGACTTAAGATTAGTTAACAGCTACCTCAAAAACATCAGTATATCCATTTACATATGTATCGAGGGACGCCTTCATACTTTGGCCACGTTTTTGGGATTCCGCCCCACCGTGCGTTGGTAACATTCTCATACGAATCTGGCTCACATGTAACTGTGGTGCAGGTAGAGGTTCGAATGTAAATCAGTATGTCATTAATAACCCTAGTTCTGAACGTACTAATAAAATAATTTTATTTTATTTGCAATATTTAATCCACAATTTTACCAACTATACAATTATTTTCAACCATGCCAAGAATCAAACCTAAAACCTTTAGTCAAAGAGGCAGCATATATGCTACCAACTGAGCTAAGGTGTGGGACTATAGACACGTGGATATTATATCATTATTATTAGTATAATCTCTATAATCATAGTAATTATTTAAATCTACTGCATCTTGTAACCTATCCATTCAGGTTATACTCTAATGAAATATAGATGAGTGAGAGACAATTTTAAACAAAAGGTACTCGCATTTTGGTGGAGGTAGATTGGAAACCATTTGGGGGGGTAAACGCCATCAGTACACCCAACCGGTATTTAAACCCAAATCTCCCCTTCAGAATCAATCCAGTCTAACACGAGAGTCTCGCGTTAGTCTACCAATGCGGATATAAACATTATTTTTATAAGTTATTGTAGTTTCCCCTTGTGATATAAGCAAGGACCTTATTTTCATTAGTCGATCTAATTAGCCACATGAGTCAAATTTAGAATCCTTTCAGATCTGATCACAAACCTAATGTTATCATGTATTGTCGCACGGCGGAATGAAAGGCTCTAAGGTTCCGCTTAGCATTCTGGTATTTACTTTATCGTGTAGTTGTTACTCTCCCGCACACAACCTAAATACTGTATGGTTCATTCTATTGACACGGCTTGGAATCGATCCTGAAATTTATACATGGCAACTAGAGGAATAAATTACCTGCAAGTTCCATATAATTTTTTTTGTGAACGTGAATTCAAACAAAGAAAAACATGTAGTAGGCCTATTACATTCCATTCAATATTACATTTTATTCACATGGGGACATGTTTTTTTTACTCGCGTGCTAAACCTATTATACCTCCATAATATCTGCATATTTACACTAGTTTAGTAGGGATGATGAAGGTTTAATTTAAATGAAGTGTACCCGAATTTGCGTGAAAGAAGGGTTGGGTAGCATTAATTAAACGCTATCTCAGTACCTGTGGCTGGGATTTGAGCCCCGATCTCTCCACTACCTGCAAAACCATGTAAGAGGAGAATGAAGTCTTTTTCTCCATACCCACTTATGCGGGTATTGTAATTGTTTAGTTTTTATTTGATATAATATAAGTTAAAGGTTTATAACAAGACTGCTCCACACTGTGGGCAAACTTACAAAGGCGACAGTGTGATTTCTGTCTAGTTTGATGGTTATGGAAAGAGCGAGGCTCGAATCCTGGCTGGGTGTATTGAAATGTATTTTCACTTCTTCCTCTACGAAAATGCGGCTAAGATTCCTTTGAATTTAAACTTTTGCATCTATACCCATTACCAATAAATGTACCCATGTATGTATATAACGCATGAATGTATACACGTTTTTCCCGGATATGCTGTTAGACGCAGAGATAGGAATTATAAAATAGAAAACACTCACTGAGACTGTAGTCTTGTGTACACGACTGTACCTATTATTTTACTGACGTCTGTTGGCTTAAAGTTTAGTTTGTGTTCAACATTTACGTTTGTAAAGTAGCAACGTCTTGTGGGATTGTTTTTTATTTTCATTTATTTCAGCACCACTAGCCCTATAATCTCATACGCTAAAAAGAAGACAATTTTTTTAAGATAAACTCGTTGGATATCAATTAAACAAAGATTAAAACACAGTCTACCCTTAACTTACCAGTTCAGTGAAAAGGAAGAGTTGCTTCGTTATTTGAGGGATGTTTGGACAATACTGTTTTATAGTAGATTTAACATTCCCTCACGTCACATATTAACCAAGATTTCCTTAAAACAAGGGCTTATTTACGATGGCGAAACGTTGTGATAATTTTTGGGTAAGTTGAGTCATGAACACTCATAAAGGGGCACACTTAACGATGTTGAAAATGGGATTCTTAAGAAGTTATATAATATAGTACTGGCAGACTACTACTACTACTACTACTACTACTACTACTACTACTACTAAGTTACCACCACTACCCCACTACTACCGCCAACTGACAAGCACATTGTACTTATCTGGACATTGTTTAGTAAATAATTATGTACTCCTGATGCAATAAAAACATCACCACCATTACTACTACTACTACTACTACTACTACTACTAATACTACTAATAATAATAATAGTAGAAGTAAAAAAAATTACTTACCTATTCTTCTTTGAAATATCTAATTTTGGTATTGCTATTTTTCCTTTTGAATGCAATTTTCGTTCAAAATACAAAGCCTCAGTAGAATTATTTAACAAAAAGACAACTGAATCGAAAGAGTCATTGTTGATGTCTACAGCGTCTCCCATTTTTCTCTACGGTACATACACTAGATTCTAAACTTACTTATATACATTATAATACAACATCTAAAACAATTCAATAAAACAATAAAAATCAAGTCACAATCACAAAACTAAACTTATCTCCACTGAAATAAATCTTTGAAGCACACTCTGTATGGTCAGAATGTAACACCCACGAGTTGGGGATAGCCGGCTTACTGGTCCTTTAGTGGCTGAGATAAACAGTTGCGCGCGCATTACCGTTCTAGCTCCCCGCAGGCCATATTCCACGGTTGCGTTAGATAGAAAGGTATCAGCCTATCCTGCCAAAAGGAACTGACACATTCGTTTCGCACGCTTGCTAATATTTCACTATGTTTTAAAAAATGACCTTTAGGATTTCAATTTGGCATCTGTTTTATTTAAAGGGATGTTTTCTCTCCTTTTCCAAAACCTTTTGGGTTAACTGAGCTTATCCTGCCTACCCTGATACCTAGCAACAGCTTATTTAGATACCTGTTATATTCCCCAGACAACAAGGTCTACAGCTAATTTTCGGAAACTCACCTATTTACTCGAAAGTTTAGTTCACACGTACCCAGAAAATAAAAATAAATAATGGATTGGAACACGAATAATGATCTCCGAAACAATTTTGAGTTCACTGTAGTGTATAAATTCAATGTTGCAATAAATATTTGTTTAGAAACAACACATTATTAGTCTCATTTAAAATAAATACTAAAAACTAGATCTCAATAAAATCTTAAAATGGAAAACTTTAACCTAATATCTATTTTCTAATGACGTTTGTCATCAGTAGTTGAGACTTTTTGGTTCCATATTTTAAAATGATGTCCTACATTAGAGAAGACTTACTTATAATTTTAGTTCGTACTATGCTTGTGTTTTTTTAAGGAGCATAACAATAAATAATTCATGGAATCTTACTATGATACTTTTTTAAAGGGTATAGCTCTAAGGGTTTTAAACCTATTATATTCAGCATAATAATGTCATATTTAGTCACACTTTTATGGGAAGGAGCTTTAAAATACAAATATTTTTACGGTCACCCATAACACTATTATTTTATTAGTGTTATTTTAAAGGGTTTGATACTATCAATCAAAAGTGACAGCAGCATATAGCAAGACGTTACGATTGAATACGTGAAAGCGGATCTAGCAGGTTTTCTAGCAAACTTTATTTTAGATTTTAATTATTTAATTATTTGCTATTCAAAAGTAAAACTCTCAAAATCAAGTAAATTCTGGTGCGACCACTCATTTCATTGAACAAATGTTAGCTTTATCCCCTGACATTTTTAGTTTTTTTTTCCACCCCAACCTGTTCGTTTGTTATCTCATACACGGAGAAGAGGTCTTTGTTAAAATGGTTTTCATAGCGAAAGTGAGTGGTGGCTGATTTGTTTGTGGACGGCTATACCCGCGCTCTCTCTCTCTCAATTTGTTGAGCTTATTAGTTGATTGGAACGCCAGTCGTGTTTGCGCACTGTCGATAGACCTCAAAGTAGATGTGTCAATATAATTTTGACCTCCACAAAAGTGTGGTACTGCATTAATGATACTGATGAACGAGTAAGGGAATTGATTTTCCTTCCAAGCCTTACTTCCCACTCCCTCCCTCACGTATGGGGAACAACATTCGCTCAGCGAAGGTATGAGGTGTTTGGGGTCGAGGAGAATCGGAGGATGGATTTAATTTTAAAACAAACTTGTTTTGTGTTTTAGAATATGTTTAACAATACTCGGAAAATTGTTTGGCTCACTCTTGGGCATGTGGAAACAATCATGCATGAAGGTTTTAAAAGGTTTCCCGTGGAGTTATATCAAATCGTCGGAACAGCTAAAAAAATGTTTGCACAAAGAGTTTGGTACTATTTCTTCTAAATATAATATCGAGGAATGGAAAATAAATATATTTATTAAAAATTCCCCTTCAAAGTTTTTGTTTGGATTGATTAAACCTGTTCTTCAGAGGTAAAACGACCATCGCCTATGGAGAGCACGGACAAAAGTGGAGAGAGGTCTTTTAACACCAGTCCCTATACATCCCAAAATAAGAACGATAAAGCAATGGGTTGTATATTAAGATTTTATTGAAATAGATAAACCAGAGAATTTAATAAATGTAATAGAACAATTCACAAGAGATTGTAGTGGGAAGGGGTGGACCACAAGGCCCGGGTTAGATTGAACCTCAATTTAAGAGTCTTAACATTTATAATCTGTCGTTAAATTCAAACAAATATATAAACTGACATTAAAAAGGTCCACGCTGAAATAAGATAGTATATCTAAACTGAACCTACTAAACTCAATAAATAAACATAATTATTAATGTTTACGCCCAAAACGGCGGTATTAAAAATACATAGGTCAGTTAATATGTAGATTATTAATACACACATTTAATAATAATAATTTAATTTTACCAATGCCATCCCGTGGATTCAAGCCAAGGTAATTTATATTGAACATTGGTTAGTGCAAATCTAATGACCTCAAGTCAAAGCAATCTACATTAAATAAATACCAATGCCATCTAGTGGCCTCAACACAAGTTACATTTATATTAAACATTTACCTATTAAAGTGACTTAAAAATATTACAAAGCAACAATTTTAATTTACTATTTAGATTTAAATAAATAATTTAATATATTAGCCGAAAGGATACTTTTGAAGGATTTGACCAAAAATAATTACAATTTTTCAAGAAAATTTTGAATATGCTTTTATATCAATTTCCTCTTTTTTTCAACGTTACCATCATTAATTAAAATATGATTATAGCCCGGACGGGTAGTTAGATGCAGAGTACGTTAAACAAATATAAATATAACTCACACCAATGGGCACAGGAATAAAGGCGTTAGTGTCATCTTATCACCTTGGCTGGTGATGAGGGTATCGGAGATCGAGGGCCGTATATATAATTGAGATTCAGAGTTCCACCAATCTCTCATTCGACCTTAACTAACTTTTTTACTTTGCATGCCTTAGGTCCAAGACTCTCACGGTTAATTCGTTCCATCTACACAAGATAAAAAACTGACTAAATAGAATGGTGCTTATATACGATGTATTTTGGATATATATGTCCATTTCAAAGGATAATTAAACCTAAACAATCTCCTTAATCACACAACAAGGAATACCCGATTACATAGTTTTAATATCTGACCTGAAGATGATGCCGTCGTTGCATCGAAACATGTATAAATAACGTTGCAGCACTTAGAGCAGTAACCAAGGAACAGGAAAATACAGATAAGAAAGGAATTTTTTTTTTTTCAAATTTAATAACTTATTCTGTCAATTCTAAGAATAATACAGAAACACGAAATATGCATGATCACATCATCCTTTGTTTTTAAAAACATAGTTATAAGTATAACTTTGACTCAAATGTCTACAATTTTAATATGTACTGAATTTTTAGATGTTTGTTATAATTTAAAGACATTCATAACTATAAAGTTTCATAACTTGTAATTAATATTAACCATTTCTTTACACATTTATGTCTTTCATGTTCTTTAATTTAATACAACTTTTACAACCTAATTTAATTAAAAATTGAATTTTATTTATAGATATTAAACGTTCCTTACTAACAATTCAAATGTTTTTCATTAACAGGTTAAGCTTATTAAAAGAAAACTTTGATAAGATAACTTACACTCAAGGTAGAAACAAACAAAATGATTATGACATTTTCCCCTGTGCATCAGCCTGCTAGAAAACGCCATATATTTAGTTTAGTTGCCACTTGAGAGATGGCGTTGCTAGACATTATTCGAAATTCAACAACCGAGTATCCACGCAACTCGTGTCCATGTAAAAGCTTGATTCAGACGTTCGTCGAAAATAGAAAGCAGAATCTGCTTGAGTAGCGCAACAATTCATACGTTTTATGTTGACCCATGATGCGTTGCAACGCAAACTTAAAACAACTGATTATCAACATTTTTCATTTTATAGTAGATAGGAATAACTTATATTTTAGTTCACTCTCCAGATGGATGTTTTCAAATTATAACGCTGTATGTATCGAGGCATGATCTAATACATCGATAAACACGCCTTACATTAACAAGTTATTTAAAATGTCCTCACAGCGGCCAACACAGCTGTCTGCTTGCTGTTGGCTACATAGCACATGTGGTGTCATATGCACATGCGCACTTATTTGAGATGGTTGGTTTTGAGATTTGATTGGTTCTCCCGTGACTAAGATCTCGGGCAAATCGGACCAAGTAGAGATACGTTAAACTTCAGCAGAACATCTCCTGCCAATGAGGCTGAAATCGTATGATTGGATAAGGGCTCATCACATGACCACGGTTCTGTTCTGCGCTGGTTTTTCGGCGAACGTATGAATCCACAGTCAAGGACTACATTGAGAGAGTGGTTGTCTCCCAAGAATAAACCCTAAATAAGGCTCAAAATCCCAGTAGGGTGTGCTAAAGTGTGGGGCTTCCCCCTACATTTTATTTTCACTCTATTTTCCTCGCCCTTCTTTTACGCTAATACGCATAAGGAATTTTTTCCCCCTGGTTTATTTAGCTCGGTATCTTAACAATGTTTAAATCCAAGCTATTTTATGCTACTTTTGATTAATCCTTTTTATTTATTTATACATAAGTTACTATAATCTACCCTTTTCATCCTTATCTACCCATAGATTGAGGATATAATAACTTCTTAAATGAATGTACTAGTAGAGATACTTGGCCAAACCGAAAATGCAAAACACATTTGCTGTTTTTTCTTTTGGTCTAGGCGTACCTTTTTGAAGAGGCTATCAAATTGGGCTGAATTTTATTAAGTTTTTATTATAGCTGAAGCCAATACAAACATAATGCATTTATTTCAACATGTACTGTTTTGCCATACATACATACATACATACATATATACTGACATACACCGTACAAACTAACGGACAACTGTACAGGACAAACTTATTTTTGTTTCTTAAATATGGAATTCAATTGATGCTACATTTTGTTTGTATGTAGATTTCAGTTTTTTCTTTAAGAGAATGTAAAATTTGATTGGATTGCAACAAAAATGTCTGCAATTGAGCTCATTTAATTGACGCACCTCAGTGAGATAGGACTTAGTGAGAATAGAACACACTCCTTTTCAACTACGTTGGAGCGTAGTGCTAAGGGTGTGCAGTAATACATTTTATGTATAAAAGAAAAAACATTCTTAATGCAATCTCTTTTCTCGCTCTTTTCAGGTAAGTTGACCACTTAACGTTTAGATGATGGAGGTGCTTGGACGTAAACAGCTTCAAACATAAGGAGGTAAATGTAATAGGTTTTACCTATATAATTTATTTATTTTTAACTAGTTTTTAAGGACGGTATTTATAATATTGATGCACACAAGAGACGTGGGATAGAAACATACCCTGTAACATAATGCAACCTTGTTATCCCAAGTCTTAAAGATTACGCCTCAGTTTGATTTATTTTAAAAGAATTTAAAATCAGAAACATAAATAATTTATAACAAAAAATGCCAGCGATTAGAGTTTTCTTTTTACACTTATCGAATACAGCATTTGAAGGATAAATACAAAATTATGACAAACGTCTGGATTACTGGTCTGTTGTTCATTAGGCATGTGTATACTTGAATATGTTGGTCAAAATACCTTCGAATACAGTACAGTTCCTATGGTAAGTAACGTTTAGGAAATTTAAACGTTTTGTGCAACCAACTTTGATAATATTTTACTTTATTATTAGTATTATTTCATAGATGTAGAGATATTTGTTATCGCTTTAAAGTGACAAGGGCAGATCGCATGGCTTTACTCTTAAATACGTGAAAATTGTTTGAGGAGTTTTTTGTATTTGTCAAAAAAGTCACTTCCTGTCCAAATCAGACTGTACATTCCCTCTCTTTGTAATTCAATGATCTAAACACTTGGTTTGAAAAAATTTCGTTTGAAAATTTACAGAAAAATATTATATAACGCTGATTTAAAGAAATGGTCATTTATAATAACCAAACAAATTTTTTGTTTACCTTTCCAAACGTGTTAAGCATGCTAAGTAAGCTAACTCCCAATTACCTCAAACGTAACATTAATATCAATATTGAACTTTATTTTTCAATTATAAGATAAATAATATTTCTACAATTGACAAATACAATAATTGTAAGTAAACAAGTTATCTTAGCGTCAAACTTTCCAAAACAAAAAATGCGCATATTTAGGAGGCTACTTTAATGCAACAGTTGCTTATAGATAAACGGTCTAATTTATTACCCTTCCTCCTAATATTTTATGCCACCCCGCCTCGAATGCAATATGTTTCCCAGTGTCTACATGCTAAGACACAGACATTCTCTCTCCATGTGTGCCTACACCACAACTAATTGGCCTATACAACCCCCGTCTTGTTTATTAGGAGGTGCCAGTCCCCATGTATTTACTTCTTCTCTAACTAGAGCAAAAAATAAAAAGAAGCCTAGAGGGGTGAAGGAGTGAGAAACATTTCGGCTTTTCTATCATCTGAACCGCCGTCTTAAAAAACGCTCCCATAAAGTTTAGTGGATAATTGAAAGAAGCCATAGGAGGTATTTTATCGCCATGTCTTTCATAGCGTCGTGCTTTTTTTATATTTTATATACATGCTATGAAGGACTAAAATTAGTATTTTACGAATGATAAACTTTAAAAGTAAAATGAAAAATGGCAAAAAAAATCACATATAAATCACATATGAACACATATCACATATAAACGGATTCTGATAGTAAGGACCTTATCTGTTTGCCAAACCTAGTTTGATAGTAAAGTTTTTATAATTTGAATCCAAATACATTACCATTTTTATCTAAGACCCTTTAAATTCGTTATTTTCTTTGTTACAAATTATAAATAATTTATTATACATTAACATGATTGAAGGTTCATCATTTAGTTAATTACTTTCCTACACTGAGAATAAATTATTAATGCTCAAACATTTTGTATAATTTCTTTTGTCTGTAAAACTATACTGCATATATAAATTAAAATGCTAACAAAACTAATATTACTCAATCGGATTGAAACTACAATTTAATATATATATAATGTAATATAATATATATTGTATATATATATATACTTACTTATATATATATATATAAGTAAAAAAATTATATATATATATAATCTCCAAGTTAAAAAAAATGTAGTTTCAATCCAAATTGAGTAATATTAGTTTTGTTAACATTTTAATCATAATACATTAAATAAATTAAATTGAGGGGGTCTCAAATCTCGAACACGTACACTAAGGGTAGTTAAAAACATGTGATTTATTACAATGGTTTTATCATCTACATTCCACGTTATTGTGAGTCTGTTTTCTCTTATTTAATCTCCCAGTCATTATAAATTAAAATAACTTACAATAACCTAAGCTAACTGACTGGTAGTAATAAAAATATATACATAAATGTAAGTGCAGTAATTCAAAATAAATTAAATCATCTTAGTATACACTCATTTAAAAAAAAGCCACTTAAATTAATATTTGTGACAGATTGTGTGACATTCATGAGCATTATTTCAAAAGATATTTGAAAATTTACACCTGTACATTGGAATTGAACCTAAACCTTTGCCTCAGTTCTCTATTACAAAATCACTTCTCAACATTTATGTTTGAATTATGTTTGTGGACAGTACATATTTTAAACTAAATATAAATTTTTATGCTTTGTGTTTAATCTCGCCCTCTGTATTAAGAGCTTGTACGACTCAACATCCCACAAAAAGTCAACCACGAGTCATAAGGTTGTGTATCTGATAACTATGACTATCTCATATGTCCATGATAGACTGTGCTTTATAATAATGACTAATGACAACTCCGTGGTAGAACTTTGCCATGCCAAACTAAAGGTCTTGAGTTCAATCTCCGTATCTGTAAAAATGTAATTATGCGTTTGTAGAGTAATGCGCAAATATAACATATATAAATATGTATAATTGCATATTACTTTCTCTCTCTCTCTCTCTCTCTCTCTCTCTCTCTCTCTCTCTCTCTCTCTCTCTCTATATATATATATATATATATTCATATTTGCGCATTTATATATATATATATATGTTTATAGAGTAATGTGCATATATACATGTAAGAATAAGTTCTAATTTGAAAAGCATACAAAGCAATTATTGAGAAAATTAATTTTTAAAATAAGTATTAATAAAATAGCATTCTTGTAAGAAAAATTGTTATATTGAAAAAAACTTGTAACAAATTTACTCGTTCAAGAAAACCCTCAGTAAAAGACCATTATTTATTCGGCCTATTTTTATGGACAAATTTAACTCTTCATTGAATAGTAGTTTTATTCTTTTTTTTTTTAAGCATTCGTTCTTACTACTTGTTCAGGTTGTACGGATATGAAAGTTTTATAAGAATGAGTTAGGAACGAGGGAGGTTTAATTTAAAAGTGTACTCGCATTTGCACTGAGGAAGAGTATAAACCCGTTTTGGAATAACCACCATCAGTACACCCATCTGTGATTCAAACCCCAATATCCCTGTCATCTGCACGAGAGTGAGGCCTCATACCATGCGGCCACAGAAGCAGGTGGTAATTTTATTCATCCGTTACAACAGTTCCTTTAATAAAGTTTTTAACAACGCAAAACGAGTTTTCGAACCATATTTTTTGTTTGCGTCAAGAGATTGATTGGCGTGCATGAAACCTTTTGAATCTAGATTGATGGGCTTATGTTAAGTTTCGAAAGTTCCGTGGATGTTAATTACTATAATTGCTTTGCATGCTTTTAAAATTATATTTTAATTTTGAAACGAGATGATCTCATGTTTGCAATGTTTGACAGTTATCATTTAATAATTAAGGTAAACCTCATTTCCGATGTACTCTCGATTACTTAGTCTGACAGAAAAAAAAAGACTAATATATTGTACACCTTGATAGTATGATATAATGAAACAAAAAAAAGTGGTGTGCTTACTATATATCGTGATAACGGTTCCGATCGGGTTGATCAATCTAGTATTAGTAATAATAAACTACCCACATCAATGGGCATGAATACAAAGGCGTCAGTCTCGTCTTGTCTGATTTAACGGGAACTGGAAGGTGGAGCTTTGAACCTTAGATTGACGTACTGTGGTGTTGTTTTCATAAATGGTTTTATAATCTCCCTCCACACAAATGCGGGTACACTTCCTCTGTCTTCTACCTCCACTAATATCACGCTATTGGTGTGAGTATCTCCCAAGTGCACCCAATGGGATAGGACTTCATACAAATAGTAAATTAAGGGGTTTTGCATTGTTGTTATATTCTGTTAAAAAACACTCCTGTGTAATCTGATCGCCATAGGTAGACTATTGATAAGTACAAACATAGAGAAACCAATATAGAGTAGAGGTGACCATATTTAGTTTAGAAAAAGAAAGAAAAAATATATTCTAGACGTGTCTGGTATATGTTATAAAAAAAAAGGGAAGGGGGCAAAAGTAGATAGAGAAAAAATAATAGATGGAGAAAGGAAAAAATGTAGCTGAAACACAAAAACTATTTTTAAATATCACTTTTCATTGTTAATTCAAGGTAACGGTGAATTACTTCAAGTCAAATATTACCTACAAGAATGTTAGTTTCATCGTAAACTTCAAGGAACAAATATTTTATGTTAATAAAAACTCGGGTTGTATTGACACAAAAATAAATTTAGTTTTTCTTTTAGAAACTCATTTTTGATTATAGATAAATTTAGGATGTAGGTTGCTAATCTCTTCAAACTAATACTCCACTACAAAAGTTCCAATATTGTATAGCATTAAAAGCAAAATAACTTTAGGAACAAATTAATAATAGGTAATATAAAAAACTATTTTGAAAAACGTATGTAACAAAAGATTAGAATGTAGGTACACACTGGTTTTGATAGGATTATTATTATTAGCACCGCGTCTTACTACCCGTTTGGGTTATAAGCACTTACGCTAATGTGTAGTGGTAGGGTGATTGTGAGATGAAATGGAGGACCTACAGTTTAACGTGGAATCCGAACTACGGTGGAGGCCTGGCATTCCTCACATTCACAAGTTGTGA
>CABFWB010000110.1:268212-307918 GCA_902151455.1 Timema bartmani | reverse complement strand
AGCACCACATCTTACTATAGGCTCGGGTTATAGACTTATGTAGATACTTCGCTAATGGTTTTAGAGATTAGGAGGGTTATATTTAAAGGAAGTATACCCGCATTTGCTTGGAGGGAGAGTGGATTTAATTTTAAACAAACCATCCTCAGTACACCTTACTGACATTTAAAACTCGATCTTCCTGTCATTGGCAGTCAAGTCTACTGCAAGATTATCGCCTTAAACCATGCTGCCACCGAAGCGGGTTTTAGAAGTACTAAATTAAAAAACCAGTGCCTGTGGGCAAACTACCTTCTTTTCTGCAGGGCAACAGGACATCACCCCAAAAAATAGACTGTTCCGCAAAAAAAAGGTATGATCAACCTAAGTATCTTCTTCTTAGGACAACAAACCGAATGGTTTGATGTGATTATATCCTTCTGACGATGAGTACACACTCAGCACTCTCACTGGTTAGTGCTGTCTGCCCTATCTTGTAGAAATCCCATATACTGGGGGCGTGTTAAGAAAGAGCGCGAAAGGCCTTACTAACTTTACATTCCAGTGTTCTTTTACATGCCACAATCGACATGGGACCGACGGTTTTACGTCCCCTCCGAAGGAAGTTGTGCTACGGATTCTTATCACCAAAGAAAAATCAATCGACCTCGGCTGGGTTTGAACCCACGAACATCGGTACTTGAGGATAGCACTCTACTCTATTACCATTAAGGTCAACTATCTTAGTTACAGTTGACTATATATATTTAGCAGCAGTTAAAAGTCACAGTTTTAGAGCACATCACTTGGGATGCAAATAATGAACAGATCTATAGTATAAGACTTAATTATTTAGGTAGAAAGGACCATATCTTACACATACAAAAGTTATAAAAACTACTTTCATATGATTGTTACGTCAGATCATGTTATTATCTGTCACTTTTTATATATATTATAATTTTATTTTGTTTGAAGTGCTTAGCATCTATTTTCTGGACTGACTGATTATATCAAAATGCGACCTATAAACTAACTTAAATCTAGAACAGAAACATTCTCCCTTTTTCAATGCATTACTGGGAAATGGGAAATCACATTTTCACTAACGATACACTTTTCGGTAATGCCTGGAACCCAGAGCTCAGTAGTTACAAATAAAATAGTAGTTTTATGATAAATGTTGACCTCAAACAAATAATTTTGAACCTATTATTAGGCTTTTCTCATGAATGTTGTGTTGTAGTAGTTTGTTCAACTGTCAAAAAAGGCCTTTCGTCCACGAAGCTACTCAACTGTGATTAGAATGGTTAGTAATTGAAGTCACTAACTGGTCAGTAGCTGGCTGTTACTCATGTTTCGCAAACTGTGATACGCAAACGTCACGGAATTTCAATCACTTTAATACTACCTAGATGCAAGCACTTACCCGAGCTTCTGGAATATTTGAAATTTAGTAATATATTGTCTAGTGACTAAAGTGCCAATGAGTAATTTATTACAGATATACGAGATGTAACCAAAGACAATTTTGGATTCATCCATACTATGAAAAGAATATAAACTGCAGATGATTATTATTATTATTATTATTATTATTACTATTATTATTAATTGACTATTGGTCGCAGCAAAGGAAATGCAACAAACTGATAAAAAAAAATATATAGCGTTGTAAAGAATGTCGAAAGAAAGCTACCTTGAGTAATACATTAAATGTTCAATAATTTGTCCATTCATGATGAATGAGCTTGTAACTGAAATAGCCTGGCGACTTGTAGCACTTTGAATTTATACTGAGTAATCACGGACGCTTCATAAACCGGTCAGCAAACAGTAGTCCTGTGAGCGGTCCGCTATTCAAATACTGAAATACATTAACGGTGACGCTCAAGGTACTGGATGATAATTTAGGTTTTGCTCGCGTCATTTTTGAGTCTTATTTGAGCAGCTCCGTGGGCGAAAGAGCCTTAGGGTTCATCCTGTGGTTATCTGCATGATTATAATATACTGTACGCCTCAGCACGTACAGTATAGCTTTCATATAAAAGGCCTATTAAAAATAATATTGTTTTTGCTAACAATAGTACCATTTTACTATACTATAAGTACTATTCTATAAGTATTTAAATCAACAAACAAAACTGACAACTGCTGATACCATGAATTGACTTGTGAATATGGGAAATTAGCTTTTCTAGATGTCAGAAAAGGGCTTTTCTATGAAATTTGTACTGTGTTTTGAAGTGAAGTGGAGGTGGCGACTATAGCGGAAGCTTCTCTACTTACTCAAGGCAAGGTTGTGTGTGTATATTATCTCGGAGTAGCATCTGCAGCGTGTCTGGTTGTTGTTTATGATAGGGGAAAACACTCCTGGCACAGTATGCGTCTGTGTGTGTGTGTGTGTGTGTGTGTGTAAGGGTGTGGTGGAGGGGGGAGGGTATGGGATATATCCATCGTCAACTTGTGAGGGTTGGCGTGTTCTGCCATTCCGACAGATATCTGGAGCCAGTTCTCGTGTCAACTAGACGTCTTTACCTAACTACAATGTTCTCAACTTCTCTCCGAGGGATGAACAAAGTTCAACTCTGTAATCCGTAACCATGGTGATATGAATGCAAGCAGATGCTGATCTGGATTGTATGCAGTATTCAAATTTTTATAAACTACCGTGATTGGGTCATATATATCTTATTAAAGAGGTAAGAGTTTAGTTTCCTAAGTAATATAATTACCAGCATTATTAAAGAGCGTCTAGTTAGATATACTCCATTCACGGTAGGAATTACTCTCTGAAAGGTCTTGTTTCCTACAAATATCCTGCTATATAATAGATTTCTGTTAAGGAAAAAGGCCTTTCAGAAAACAATTCCTACGGTGAACAGACTTTAAGTGAGAGTGAACATATTTTCCAGAACGTTTTTCGACTATTTAAATGGAATGAATGCAACCTTACCATTCCAACCTTTAGAGTGTACGCTCTATTTTGATTTATCCTAAGGACTCTGTAACACCATAAGCATTTTCAAATGGGTTATAATGAAGCTATAACCATGACGCCAGTTGTCTTCTCGAACTCATGTAACGACTAGACCGCTTGGTGTTTGGATACAAATGGATCATTAAAGTCATTGTATCAGTCTACAATAGATAAAAAGCTATCTTTGGCACAGATATAGGGCATGTACTACGTTACACCTTTCAAATAAATTTAACACCGCTGGCAAATATCACTTAAACACGGGAATCAAAATCGGGACATTTGGCTATGTTTGGCAAGGGTCTACCACTGAGCTATCCAATTATCGGCGTCATTCTTTACTCATAGTTTCACAGACTCTGACCTAGGCTATGAATAAAGATTGAACTTGAGCGCGGGATGATTCCTCGATAGCTAAGTAGCAGAGAGGATTGTCGTACCATAAGTCATACTGGATGTAGAAAATAAAATTTCCAGACGTCACATTTTAAAATAATTTACTCACAGAATCAATGGATGCCATATTAAAAGTATCTGTAATAATATAGAGCTATTAACATACATGCCAACTATAACAATATTTTAGTTGAATATTACACCTATACATAAAAATCGAATCAAGAACCTTTGAATTGGTGTTTAAAAGCTCTCCCACTAAGATACCAGAAATGTCCCCATTGTGCTCAACGTCATTCTTCAATCATAATTTCACATACTCTGGCTTAAATTATGTCGTCTAGCTTTGAAAGTTTTGTGGGCCGATCACAAAATCATTGTGTTCCAAGGTATGATAGTAAACTTCCTCACTACCCTTGTTTTATCTAAATCAAAAAAATACTTTGTAATTTTTTTTATTTACGTATATTTCTTGACATCTCTCACGCTAACAAATTTATGATCAGGGTCAGTCAGGTAAGGATCATCGAAGCAGTCATCTCCGAAGTATGTAGCATTTCGGAAGTCACGTTGGCGCGTTTATCACGTGGAAATAGATTTTTTTTCACCATCTTCTTGACAAAAGACAAAAATTATCCTATCAACCAGAGGCTTGGATATTAATGATAAAAAGCATCAATGTTTGATTTGAAAAACACACAAACTACTAGGGTAGTGCCATTAGGTAAGTAAATTCAAAAGGGAAATCGGGAAAATCATATATTGTTTCTTGAAATTTTAACCTTGAATCTAGTTAAGATTCAAAGGATCACACTAATATAATAATTTTGCATAATTGTATCGGTCTACAGGCTCGGAATTTGCGAGCCTTCAAACAACACCGTTATAAGTTTTATGAAGGGCTACACATGGCAGAAAGTTTTGGGAATTTGGTACCAAAATATATGCTTTTAAGTTGGTGGATGGTAAAAAACAAAATTACTTACCTTTTTTTAAAAAGATTTTTTAAGTTAAGCAATTTTAGTAAATACAATAGTTTTTATGTATCGTCTTACTGATTTTTTTTTAATTATAAAAAAAGGTTGGGGTTTTTGAACACTTCAGGAGTGAAAACAATAAGAAATATACCGATAACAATGTTTGGATTTTTTTATTTTTAAATCGTGATAAAAAACTTTAAAATGTGTTACACATCACACGCAAAATTCTGGAATTATTTAAATAAGAATTGGGGCTTAGGCACCTTTGAAACTGTACATACTGATATATAGTTTCTCTGTCAAACTTATAAAGAAATGATTTTAACAAACATCTCAAAAACACTATATCATTATAGAGAGTAAGATTAATTCCTAATGAACACGTTTCATTTTCACTTTTTATTATAAATAGAAATATGTATTCTAATCTTGACCTAGATATTATTATGAATCATAACGTTGTATGTGTATACGAACCCAAAATAAGTGGATTTTACAATTATATCTGTGCCCATGTCTGTTTGTCTATGCCTGGCCACAGATCTTAAACGGTTTGATGAATTTTGTTCAAACTTGATATATAGGACAAAATAATTATTTTTTCCTACCCAAGACCTCAAATTAATTCTAATTCATCGTTAAGTGATTTTTTTGAATTACAAATTTGGTTTTAAATTACCTTCGCTATTTTGTTTTAAATAATTATCTAAGATTGTGGGTAAAGATTTGTTAAAGGGTAGCTTATAAATGGTAGACTATACCTATTTCAAAAATTGGAGATATTTGGGAAATGGTTATAACGATTTTGTTTAAAATGTATATCTGGGGAGAGCTTGACATGTCAACTATATCTGTATACTTTGGTTATTTTGGATGAGGTAGGAGGGGGGGACGAATTCGTTTGAGGGTAAATTATTGATGACTGGCTAATAATGGCTCTGGAGATTTGGTTAAAGGGTATCTTCTAAGTTATTTATGTTAAAAATAATGTTAGATTTTTTCTTAAGTAACATTAATTTATAGAAGCTTACTGATGACTATTTTTTGTAAATTTGATTTTTTTTAAATAGCTCTAACATTTTTGTTAAAATTGGTATTGGGGGAATAGTTTACATAATCAATAATGGTCTATGTTAATTTATCTAAAATATCCTTACTTAATGGTCATTTACTTACGAAAAATTATAGAACATTTCAGGGAATCTAACTTACAAATACCAAACTTATTTTTTTAAATATATGAACAATTTGGTTTAAATTTTGTATACAAATATTGTCTACTGTGATTAACTGGTAGATGTGTTGGTTTTTATCAGGAAAACTTACTTAAGGCCATTTTACTGAAAAGTTATTTTGAACATTTTCTTCCAAGCTCTAATGCACTATATGAAAATGCTTATGATATTGTTTCTTACTATTTTATTTTTTTGACGAAAGTGTTTTGAAACCGATGGGTGATTCTTTGCACCTAACTTTGAAGATATATACTTCTAATCTTGTTACGTATGTACTCATGGTTCCTAATACCCTCTCGCCCCTCTCAATCCCTCACACAGACACAAACAACCAAAAAACTTCCACTTTCAACCTTTACTTTATAAAGAAGTTAGTGTGCGAAACGAGGAAGCTTTCTCCCGCGCGCACTCGAGTTTGAATTGTCTTCTAAACTTGGTTTTGGAGAGGGGGAAGGAGGGAAGCTGAATGTGTAAACAACTGAAAACGTTCCAGTCTTAGTTTTACATTCCCACCCAGAGAAATGTTTCCTTGTTTGAAGCTTTCAACGCACTTGTAGAAGGAGAAGTAAAGTAGCGTCGCCTGCGTGTGATGACTCTTGACAAGCTTGTGAGGAAGTTATCTCACGACTTCAATCTACTGTCATACATTTCACTGACTGAGGAGGGGAATAGGGGAGGTAGGATGTACGGGATGACTCAAAAAAGAATAAATTAAATCTTCACAAGGGATATTTATAGTCGTATGGTAGAGACTAGAGCCACTTAGCATCACAAAATGCTACTAAATGTTGATAGCAATTATTTTGATGGAGTGGATGCCTTCAGTTGAGTTCTATTTCTATCCTCGAAGATCAAATTTTGTAGATTCTTGAAACCATCAATTGTACACTAAATATATTACAAATAAAAGGGCTGTAGCTACAGTATGTGTCACTTCATACTATCCTTCCGGTCTATCAGCCTATTTAATCAATAATGGGCTATGAATGGGAAGGATATAGCTAAGGGAAATTGTAGGTTCATTTACGCAGAGAGAGAGAGAGGAGTAGTAGTAAGAAATTTGAGGAATAACCACCTCAATACACCTAACCAATATTCAAACCCCAACTTCCACGTCACTGGAAAACCAAACAAGACGAGACTAATATATTTGTCAATGAACTTTGGGTTTATAGATAGATAGTATGTGTCTTGTAAAAAATTACTATATCACCAAAAATTCTTGTTATTTTATTTGTAGAATAGCGTATGTATTTAGCAGCTAATAAGTTT
Organism: Timema bartmani; assembly: GCA_902151455.1. Classification (NCBI taxonomy): domain Eukaryota; kingdom Metazoa; phylum Arthropoda; class Insecta; order Phasmatodea; family Timematidae; genus Timema; species Timema bartmani. Next base: position 301,076 of record CABFWB010000110.1, on the reverse strand, counting down.
GAAAGAATTTTTCCATACTATTTGGAAGCTAACATAGCTTATCTTTTATACATGGCGACAGTAATAAGTAGTGAAAGGTTTTTTTATTAGCACTGTGGTTAGCTTATAAGGCATTGAGATGTTAATGAACCATTTTGAACTGTATTTTTTTATCCACAGTTTGGTAGTCCTTAGAGACACAAAGGCCCTTTTCCAATTGTTGAGGTATTGTATCTTACTTCTTAGATCTTAATCCTAATAAGGGCCGGTCTTATGACTTCTGGATATATATTAATCTGGTAGATAAATATTTTTATCTGGTGGATAAGTTAAAAGTGCGTCTTGTGACTGCAAGATAGCATTTATCTGCCAGAGTAAAATATATTTATCCATCAGATTTTTATCAGGAGGTTGAAGTACCTGATAACTTTTATCTGTAAGTTAAAATGGTTGTTGCCATAGTGACGCGTGGTTTTTAATGTGGTTTCGCCAATCAGAATCTGTTTTTAGATTAAAATCTTGGTTCACGTGTTTAGTAAGAACAGGCCCGGGCTCTAACTATATAAAGTTAGAACATTAATTCACACTTTTATATAAACTGACAAGCTATTTGTAGAGTTATATTTATATAAGAACAAATTATCAAAATCTGAGTAAAATAGATGAAATTTTTTAAACGTTGTACTCAACTATTGACCACATTTTGGCAGACACCGAAATTAATACTTGCACGATAACTTAGCTTCTGCGCCCACGTAACTCCATCTGTTTACTCGCACTCGTTTATCCGTCATTATTTAACAAATGTTGGGCGTTCTCGCCACTCACTAGGTTGTAGCGGTAGCGTCTGGGCTTATACGCATGCGCGCACCAGTAAAAACAATACCAACACTGCCTTTTATACATAAAAATATATTTATCCTACAGATAGTTATACAGCAGTTAAAGTCAATTCATAAAACGCGTAAAATATTAAAGTGGCTGATAACCTTTAACTGGTTGCTAACTTTAACCTACCGATAGCAATATTTAGCCCGTAGACATAAGACCGGCCCTAAATAGGTTACATGACATTTTTAAGCGTGCTTAACGACCATTTCAATTTATAATTGACCCATTCTTGTTGGGGTACAGTTCTCTTCTTGTGTATTGAGGTATGTTTTCCTAAAATTGACCCCCCCGCCCCTTTTCTATCCCTATATCTTGAAAGTGGGGCTAAATTTAATATAAAATTTCAATTTTATTGTAATTAGTCTATTAGTGTAAACATGTGAATAGCCCGGGCGCAAAGAAGAAAATAAGTATTCAATTTTTATTCACAAAATTATCAAATTTACTTTTATACTTGAACAATATCTCTGAGCCCATACTTTCCCATACGTAAAATAACACAAAACCTAATTAGATTGCCAAGACACACATAAAAAAACTTCCCATTTCTAGTCTGAGATAAGCTCTTACACAAACAGAACGGGTGAGCTGCCACTAATTTTCAAAATATTATGTTAGTATTTATTTTTATTTGAGTAAATATTAAAATACAAGGAAGTATGTTTTCTGAAATAATAGAGAATGATGCGTGAAATAGTGCAGAAGGGAAAGTGGCTGGCAGGGAGTGTGTAAGTATGAGGTGGTATTGAAAGCACCAACACTCTTGCTGCTATAGCAGAAGGGTTCGGTAAGGAAGCTGTTGGAAGTGTGTTGGCTTAGAAAACATCACTTGAGTGGTTTGTTACAGCAGAGGCAAACTGGTGACTGGTACTGCCCTGCGGGGTGGCCACGAAATACAGCCTTAACTCACAGAGATGTTTTCTTAATATAAACACAGGGTTCTCTAAAAATAAAACAATATATTGATATGATTTTGTAACTGTATCAATATTGTTTGCATATCTCTCTGCGGGTGACATTATTAATTATACTTGAAAAACAAATGTATAGGCCTATACAATTAACTCTCAACCATCCGCGGTAATGGGGGATGAGTGCCGCGGATAACTCAAAACCACGGATAATCCGCATATTTATTAAAACAAGAGATTTTAGCACATTCAGTTCAAACTAGTTCTCACCTATTGTGATTGAGTTTGTGAACACATCATTGTATTTAACTCACTAAGATAATAAAAAGCCACTTTAAATCAATGTACAGTTTACTAAAAATGGACACATCACTTAAAAAGTTTATATTAGATTTCTGCTTCATTGTGGCTTCTTATTGCTTCCCTAGTGATTTATCGAATACAACAATCGGTAGCCCTATGTTATTAATCAACGCAGCGTTTTTCAAAACGTATTCCCTGCTGTTGGCGATGCCGTGATTAACTCACTAAGCTGATAATAATCAGGAATTAACTGTATGTAGAGAATACATACCTTTTATTTATTTAAATTACATAGAATAACATTTAATGAATAATACTTAAATTTAAATTTATAAAATTAAATATCTTATATTTGTCACTAAAATAAAATAATTGGTATTGGTTTAGTATATGGGAGTAAAACAAATCAAAATAATTTTAACTAGGTAATGTTTTAACATCGAATGTCTAAATTTAATTATGAACAATAAATAAAATTAAGTATGGTTGAATTTACCTATCTTATATTAATTATTAACGATAGATTTGGTTAATCTGAAAAAATAACTAAGCTTTGTATCTTTGTATTTTCTTTAGGACTTTATAATTTAACCTGCTTGATTCTGGTAATTTTTTTGTTTTTAAATCCTTTAGGAAAACCTGTAGTCAGCTTTTTACCATCATTGGCCTGAAAAATTAAACGTAATCAGGGTGGCTATTGATCGTCAAAGGCATGAAAAGTGAGAACCATGAATTAATTTTATGAATCGGGGAAAAACCTGGGAAAAGTGCTTGAATTTTTCCGTTTCTCGGGAATTTAGAGGTGAGGACCACTCTAAATAGCTAAAAGAACATAAAATATTCAAAAATCTTCCAGGGATGGACAACCTCCAAATAACTTCTAGAGGCCTCTTATTTGCGGTTGTTTTTCTAAGTTGAGTATTGAAAGTGCGTGCCTGTTACCTCGAGTGTGTCTGAATGCATAAAGACATGGGGTGGCGGCAAAGAGATCTCCCATCGCAGATAGTAATGGTGGGGCTAGCCGTAGACAACAGGGGGTAGATGTGTTTATTTTTCACTGGCGTTGGGGTTGGAAACCAAGAAATTCCAAATGGTTACCTTTTTTTTTTCTTTTGAGATTCTCCACTGATAAAAGAACACGCTTTGTTATGATATTGAAGCCATTTTTATTTTTCTAGACTCACGCAAGTGGGCACGAGGGCAGAGGTTTCAGTATTATTTCGTTTGACTTAATGTTAAAGGGGAGGTTGGAGTTCAAATTCATCTCTGGACAAGTAGTTTTCCCTTAAATCGTTTCCCTCTACATATTTGTGTCAAGTAATACTGTGAATAGTTAGAATAGTTACAGACAATAAATATAGGACGCTGGTAAGAAGAAAACTTAGAATTTTTTTTTACAAACATCCTATTTTTAGCATTGCGTATTACTACCCATTTGTACTGTACGCATACGTAGGCCTACCAATCAAGCTAATGTGATAAGGATGAGGAATGTTGAATTTAAAGCAAGTATACCCGCATTTGCGTGGAGGGTGAGTGGAAAAACATTAGTAAAGAGCACCCTCAGTAAACTCGACCAGATTTCTATCCACAATATCCCCTTCATCAGCAGTCCAGTCTTTTGCAAAATTGACACCTTAAACCATCGAACCAGTTAAGTGGGCTACAAACACATTATTGTGCGGTTAACATTAATAATATTTTACACTATTTTAGAGCTATTTTATAGCTCTTGGGAGTGGTTCTCAAATAAACTCTACAGATCAATCGACTTGTCATATAAAATACGTGAAAATAGATAAGGTAACTTTACTAGCTGTTAGGGCTCATCTTATGAAAATTTGACTGCACTGAGTTTCCTTCCCTTGGATGGTCACAAGGCTCGTGACTCTTGGGAATTTAATGAGAGAAAATTTTGAAAAATACTAGTCTCTCATTGGTTCATATTCACACTTAGTAACGAATGGCAGAAAGGCTGAGAACGTTGATATGTGGACCAGCCAAGTTTATAAAAGAAGCTGTACCAAGTCGATATGGGGAGCACTCAAGTCCAATTCCTTCATCGTTCATGTTTATCTCTTGTAATTTTTAACTAAAAATGGTACTCCTGCTCACTATTCTTGTTCATAATTTTTTTCAATGTGATACTTTATTTTTCAAATCTTGAGTAGCAATAGATTTAACACAATATGATGGAAAATGAATTAATAAATATTCTTTATTACCATGCATTCAAATGACCAAATGCAGATGTTTTGATTTTTCATGTATTTTATTTATGATGGGAAAACCAAGGGATAATATGGGTTATCTATAGTATTCTAATAATAAATCAAACAAACGCATGCAATAATATATTTTGGTACAATTTATTTGGATCTTACCTTTATAATTCCTAAGCCATATGTGAATAATCTTAGGAGTATAAAATGTGGAGGGGGGCAAGTGAAAATGTCCTTCTTGTCCTGGCCATATGTATGCATTTGACATCTGTATTAATTTTAAATCTAATACACCCACTTATGTGGCCACAAGAGAAAATATGTAATGCTCATCAAGCTTGTTTTATTTTATTGACGGGTTGATTGTATCTCGAATTTCAGTCAAGTATACTGAGGGTGTTTTCCCTCGAGTATTTCCTGCTTTTCCTCCAAGCCATAACAGTTTCCTTTTCTCTCAACTCATTATCTCCCTAAATTCTGGACCATTCGTATTATTAAAGGAGAATAATATTGATGGGTATTAAGACTCGATACGAAACAAAAATTTAAAAAAATACCAGAACTTGTTTTTTGGTTGGTCCCCACAGGGATATATCTCAACATAGCTTAGAAGAAATTTCCAAAGGAGTTTTTTTTGTTTTTTTCACGTGTAGAGCTCTACAGCTATTGTTTTTACATTTAAACTTAATATTTATTAATCATTCTACATAAAAATTAAAGTAGATTAAAAACCCTTGTCCTAAGGTGATTCATGCTCTAACTATAAATTGAACAAACTACCTTTGAGAAACAGAAGGTATTATATATTTATACTTAAACCTTGATGTTAATTAATATATTACGTCTCATTGGCAATACACCAGTCATATACAAAGCCACAGATACAAAGTAGAGTGCTCCCACTAAGCGAGAGAAATATGTCATCGTTCAAAGGTAGATGAAAAGATCGGTTGTGACAGACTCCCAAAAGATCGATTTTGTGAAACTAGTTTGTGTTTCATTGGTAACACGGTTTTCACTAAAAAGTCGCCCTTTTAGCCATAGATGAGGATTATGAGAACCATGACACTAACTTGTCCCCAACGAATATAATTTAAAACTCGAAGGTTGTGAAAAACCACTCATTTTATATAGGCCATACTGTTACATTGAAATAAATACCCTTTATCTAAGTATGTTGGATTTCTAAGTGATTACATAAAATTAAAATTAGTTGAAAAATTATAGATAGACATGGAAATCGACCCTGGAGTCTTTGGCTCAGCGCAAACATTATCTTACCCCTCTCTCCAAGATAGTTCTGAAGCTGGTGTCATACTCCAATCACTATATTTTAAAGGAAGAGTATTTGATATACGTTCATTAGTAAAATATGACCTTGGACGCAACAAGTTTTTGGGTTCTTAAGAAAGCTGCTCACTGGGTTAACTAGAAGTTGTTTTACGAAGTGGAGCTTATGTTAAATTGAGGCACCTGAGCATGCCAAACACTATCAGACATTGACGCTGATGCTCGAAGTAGTAATGAAGGGAATAAAATGAGAATTTCAACCAACGAAGACTCTCGTTTATCAACCGATAGTACTTCCTCTCTTCCACTGACGAGATTAATCACTCGATTAACTATATGTGTCTGGACACCATTGACTTGAATTTCAAATTAAACTTTTTCAATATTCCTATTCAAGATAGACATGTGCTTCAATGAACTTTATCAATCAACAACCCAAAACCTACATGCCAAATAGCATAAATTTATATCTGATTTTAAGAAAAAATAGTATAAAAAACTGTTTCAAGGAAAAAAAATAATTGTGACAATGTAAGGATATTTTTAGAATTATTTAAGAACTTGTTGTTATGATTTCAATGTTATTTATTTTTATAAAATGCGACGAGTAAAACCTAGACATGTCTTAAAGTATTTATGTAAATAATCAAAGTTCCCAGGACAGAGTTCCATATTTAGTTTTTTTCCACAGCATATACAGTAGTTGAGCTATAATCTAGAACGGTTCATAATCCAAACCAAATATTAATTAATTTTAAAAGTAATTAATATTGTGCAGTTCATAAAAGATAATAACTTGACAGGAAATATTTAGCCTACACCTACACCTACACCTACTAGTACTATAAGGATCTGGTGATGAAATTCCTCAAATCGTTTGTTTATGCCCCGTGCATTTTTACTACTATATAAGGTATGTATTTAATTTCAACAGAGTGGGTTTGTACATTTTCTTCCTTTACCTTTTGAACGTGGCTACATGAATGAGGCATTGAACTGGTTGATAATATAGTTGAATAAATTGATTAGAATTAGATTGTATTGAATAGAAACCCTTCTAAAGAGTAAAGTTTAAAAAAAAATAAAGGTATAAAAAGGGAGTGAGGAATGATTAATCTGGTTTATTGAACGGGGCTTATCCTATGAATGAACTTTCCCGTGCGCCAGCGGCGAAGTGAGCTATATTTTCGGACATCCTCATTGTCAGCGCTGGGCTAGATATTTGTGTTTGGGAGCACTTATGTTGCATCGAACAAATAAAATGGAATCAACTAGTTGTTTGGTCAGCAAATCATGAACTAGAAGATTACCTGTGGTGCATTTAGACGAGAAACCAATAGCGAACAAAATCTATTCAAAAATGATGTGGTGGTGATGAATGGGATTCCATTAGTTGTATACGCGTAAGGGAAGAATTTAATACTAAACTATTTCGTCAAAATACCGTAGCTTCAACCTAGCTAAGTATGAATTTAAAATAAACAGTTTATTTGGTTACAGCATTTTAAAAAAAGTATGAAAGGTTGCTACCCATGTTGAATAGAACGCGTATTAAATCTCAAGCGCATATATTCGGTTTTGTTGGTTATTGGTAGGTCGGGGTTCGAATACTGTCAGGGTGTTATGAGAGGAATACTTCCTAAATGGCTTCCCACTTTCCTACACGCAAATGTAGGTTCATATTCTCTAAGTTTTAACGTCCTCATTTCTATTTTATTAGAGTAGCCAAAGTGAATATAATTTGAATAGGCATGGATAGTAGAACACTGTGAAAAAAATCTTTCTTTTCTCCAGGCATGTTTAATTAAAATTCAACTTATTTGTTGTTTCAGATAGTTGAGACTAGCTGCTAGTCAATACTGGTAGTAACGTGAAATAGTACCTGTATTTTTTATGGCAAGCATTTTTTTTATAGAATTTTCAAAATAATATGCCCAAATTATCTATTGATGTTTCTGATTGTAATTCTGGATGTATATAGATCAACTTTCATTTATCGCTATCCCTTAACTTAGTATGTATTGTATAGTCTACTAAACATTTCCAATAAGACAACAAAATATTTTTGGCTTGGTATCTATTAACATATCTTAATTTTGATGACGTAACTTTTTAATTTTTAATTTTATTTATTTCACCAAGTAGGGGGTAATTTAGGTTAGAGGTTATCAAACTTTGGTACGCGTACCAACAGTGGTAGCCTACATACAGTGTGGTACGCCGTGATAAGCCTAACAAAACAAGCAAATTAATCTCATAAAAAAGATTGGACCTGATCATTTCTTGTAAATATAATACGAACAATTCCTCAACCAAAAGTAAAACATACTTAAACAGTGATTGAATTAAAAATGTGTGGAAATAGTAAATATTCAGCACTTTATTGGTGGTAATCCAAATTACGGAAATTGTTGGGATAGTAAGCCATTAAAAAAGTTTAGGAACCTCTGGTTTAGGGGAATCTTGAAACACACGTGATTTTATATCTTTCGAACAAACAATAAAGGTCAAACGTGTATTGGTAAGTGCCAAAAGACTTACAGCTACCTACCATACCTCCTCCTTTTGCAAAACCCTCCTTCCCATTCTCACCCCATCATATCATCTAGGGAAGAATTGAGACCAAATGGAAGGAGGGATTTGTCTGATTGGCTGTAGTTGAGGAGGCCGGAGCTCAGTTCCTGTATAATGAAGTGTGTCCCCCCCCTTAAAGGTTTCCCAGTCTCTCCCCCCACTTCTTCCAACCCCTCAATAACCTACCATGCAAATAACAATACGTTCGCTCTAAATTCTACCATCCATATTCTTACCCTAATAGTGTAAATATATTAATAGTCTAGATATAAAAAAAGGTTACAGTAATCTTCTCACAAACATGTGTCATTGACATAGAAGCTTTGTGCAGTAAGACCTATATACGCGTGTGATTTTGAGAGGTTCTCAAGAAATGAATCAAGAAATTACAAGATTAGTATTCAGTCAATGTTTTAATTATGTTTGAGATACATAAAACATGCACCACTCTCAAAGCTGGAGGCTGCGTATCTAGAAAATGTCATCATTGTCGCCGCGGGGAGGATGGAACGCAGGTCCCCCTAAAAAACTTTATTTTTTTGCTTGCCCTCCTCCCCTCCATCTATACACAAATAAGGTTCCACCACTATTGAGGAGACACATTAATAAACACTAATCTTTTTACTTTGAGTAGCATGCTATGAATTGTGAAAGTAGTGATGATAGAGAGTATGATGAATTTATTAACTCTTCTTTCATTGCGAACATTAGAAATAACGAGGTGCTGTGTGTAATTCACACATCAAAAAATCACGCAAGGAATACCTACTGTTTGGACTGGGGACCGCCAAGCCGAATGCTGCTTTTAGGACACGTGATACAGCTCAACCAATCACAGCCAAGCAGAGCTCTACCATCGCTCTATGCCGTGGTATTAAAAACAAAATAGTTTGTATGGTCATCGACATAGCAGTGAGCATCGATGGTGATGGCAAGGGTAACCTCCTCGCCTTGCGCGCAGCCATATCTTGCATTTCGTTTGATTTCACGGATGAAGCATCCACCGCGATCTTCACAGCTTCACCGAGACCTACTTGGCATATTCTTACCCTAGTCTGATAGTTCTTAGAGTACTTAGATGCGTCAAGCCTAGGTGAAAAATAGTTTATAATTCACAAAGAAGGCGATTCGTTTTACGTCGTTATAGGATCTCGTCTTACACTCCGTACACACGGGTACCAAGTTCATTACGTCTAGGTAACAACCACTTGACTCACCAGCTAGCGTGGTGATTAATATAACAAGAAACTATCATGAAAACTTGTGCGTAATCTGGTTGGGGTGCAAGTCATATTTCTCAGTGATGTTCAAGTAACGCCGTATGCACAATACATATATTATAGTAGTCACAAAATATGATATTAAAGATTAAATAAAAGTAAAACATAATATATATGTTTTAAAAAAAGTTCTAGGCAAGTAGTTTTGACTAATTGTATTTTATAGACAGATTCATAACCAAACAAATATTCTGAACTGTTTTGATAATATTCATTAAACGTTTATTTTATGCATACACAAACAAGTTTCTGAAAACTACCTTCGTGGTAGCAGCAAGCACGTCACAAAAGGATTAAATGATCACGTGAATTAATCTAGTATACTTCTTACATGCTACTTAGCTGGTTATTTCGTGATATTATGCATCAATATTTCAGTAAATTAATCATTGAGCTTTATTCATTCAAAATGTTAGAGAAAAGGGACACAATTACTAGACTTGTAGCTGTATCATTTTTCTCTCTAAAAAACTGACCTTCGATGAATAATATCACTTTTAGTTCACACAACACTTCTATTAAAGTTAGACTTATATTACTTTACTCGAACAAAAAGATCTAAAAACAGTTAGGCCTAATACATATTATAAGAACCATTAATTCAGGTTTTATGACTTTTGGTACTTTTCTTAGTCATGAGTTTATCTATTAAATTCAATACCTAGGCATAGTTTGAAAATATGGGGAGCTAAGTGTGTTATTTTTGTTTTGTGATATGAATAATTTTAAGTGTCATTTGGTGTGGGCTGCCAGCTCAATCGACCGTATATGTAATTGCTCGCTGTCCGATTGATCACTCACACTACGACCAAGAGAGCTTATGTAGGTCCCCTTTAAACACGTCTCTACATATGCGCGAGTATTAAACTAGGAAGCAAGGCAAACAAATAGCATACGATCATCTACACTTTAAAAATTGCACATTTACATGGATAAAGGACAAGAAATCAAATGAAAACAATACACATACGCATACATCAGGCAGATACAAACACTTTATTATAATAGCATAGACTTTTAGCAGTCTTGGACCTCTTTTTGGGCCATGCCCTTATCAACGTTTAGTCCCATTTTCATAGGATGGGCCTAAATATGACATGTATACACGTTAATATATCTACTTTAATGTGTTTATACGTCAATTAATGGAATATTTAGTGTCACTTTCATTAAATATTATCAATACCCTATAATATAACACTAATAAAGTGTTCGAATATTATCACTTATCAATAGTGGCTGACATTTTTTTCCTATAAGGCTCTTCCTATTAAAATCAGACTGTACCACTTCCAGCCCTTTATGAAATATTAAAAAGGAAACCATTAACTGTTATCTTGTAAATTATTAATGTTGGTTCTAGATTTTAATAATACTTTGGTGGTAATTTAAATAAAGCCATGATCAAGAAGAAAAAAAACTTATTAAAGCCATGATTTCTTGTAAAAATCTTCATTAAATTGTTTATGGGACAATAATCAAAAATCAATATAAATAATTGCTACGTTGCGTAACCCTGGGGGTATTCTTACCACAGTTTGAGAACCACTGGCCTGGACTAAATAGAACTCACCTTAATCACGTCAGCATAAGGTTGGATTAGCTATAATGGGTTGTTATAATAATTAGTAGAGACGATCGATCATCTGAATACACATTTACTTTAGTTCCTAGCTTTGTATCCGTGCATATTCGGAGGCGCTGATTTATTTAGGTCCTCTACTCGTACCCATCCGATATTCATTCAATAGCTCGCTTGAAATTCAAAAGTCTTGTTCCCCCTCCCCCTATCCGCCTCAGCCATCGAAACTCCCTTGAACCTCTATATTTCACTTTACCTACTCAAACGAAAACAAACATTTGGGGGAATGGGTGACAGACTAGTGATTAAAATAATTCAAGTTGTACTAATGTACACTTTCCGAACCGACTGATCATTTCAGAAAATTACTTAAAAAGCTAACTCTAAAATACACACAACGTCTGGTTTCCCGGCTATCACTTCATTATTGTAAAAGGGGGAGTTACTAATTTGAACAATATTATATTTCTCGGCCATGCTGAGAATCGATTTGGGACCATTAGCTCAGGAAGTGTAGGCTACCAAATTAGCTATGGGGTTGGAAGTTATGAAATTATCTATTCACTCATGTGCACAATTATCTTAGTAATAAAATAAATAGTACTGAACTCCCCACGGACTTTCTCACGCCATTGTTTAAAATTGAAGTTATTTACTCAAAACTCGTTATATATGTGAAAGAAATAATATACACTAGCAAACCCGAGCAAAAATTGCGTTATACTTGCGTAGAACATATTTTGACTCCCGTTTTTAAATTTTACAATTTTATTTTTAAAGAATTAAAGTCATCATTTATATATTTGGACAAAAAAAGGGATCGATATTGGTTCCACAAGGGTCAATAATTCGTATTTAAATTTTGACTTCCGGTTAAAATTCTCAGCATTTTATTGGGGTAGCACATCCTATGGCTATCACATTGCCATTAAATTCCTCATTTATAAATTTTGACCAATAAAAAGGATATACATATTGTCTATTGAGTCTAAAATGATAGAGATAGATCATAGTTGTACAAACATTTCCCCCAAGAGGTTAAAGGAAATAAAATATAAACTTTTTTACTCACTCTATGCCATAAGATAATTATTAAGTTAAAACTTAAGTAGTATCTCTGTATAACTAAAGCTCACAACATTGTATTAATATATTTTCCCATATCACAGAAAGGATTTGTTATATACATATATATATATATATATATATAACAAATCCTTTCTGTGATATGGGAAAATATATATAAATATATATATATATTTATATATATATTTATATTTGTATATTTATATATATTTTTAAAAAAGTATCTTTTTAATAGTACTACAATATTGCAATGATAAGTTATTTAGTATCTCAAATAGTTGCAGAGGTATGTAATTTTCCGCCTCACACCTCACCTAGATTCGATCTAATAAAGTATTTCTCAAAGGTATTGTGAAACACTTTAAGGCGCGAATACCTCACGGTATTTACGGTTAAAGAAAGAGTACACTATCCTTATAGGTGGGCACATGGAGAAAAGTGTTAGTTTCATCGTGTATGGCTAGTAAATAATTGGGATGGTTAGGGTTTTAATCGGGTTGGGTGTACTATGGCTAATCTTCCGAAATGGTTTTCCAATTTCTCTGTGATTACACTTTCTCTAAATTCTACCTATTTCTTCTCTAGCACATTATGCAAATATAGGATAGCCTGGACGAGTGGTAAGACATGAAAAACTATATATATATATATATTTATATATATATAGTATATGTATATTATTGTACCCATCTCTAATATATAGTACCTATATATATATATATAGTTGTTCATGTCTTACCACCCGATCAGGCTCACCTATATTTGCATAATACCCATCTCTAATATATATATTTATATATATATATATATATTAGAGATGGGTATTATATATATATATATATATATATTTATATATTAGAGATGGGTACAATCCACTAGATTAAGAATCCAAAGTCTAAATTCGAAGCATATAATGCAAGGTTTACATGAATTTATTAAATTAATATAGAAATTATAAATAGTAACAAAGTTTTGACATTTTTTTTACAAAGCGTTCATTATCACATTATCTACATTTATATTTTTTAATTTGAAAAATGATACCTGGACAAAGGAATAGAACCCTGAACCTTTGGCTTAGTACGCCAATTCTCTTAACCACGGAGCTATCCAGGAATAATAAGATATTTTGATGCGGCCATAACCGTAATTACTATCAAACATAATGGCTTTACTATTTAATTTATCAATATATACATTCAGTTACTAGGTGGTATATTAAATGTTTGTGGTCATGTGGGCTAGGCTATCAATTGGAAATATAAGAGATCTTTAAGACAAATTTCGATTCTAAATTTGATTTTTTACCACAGATTTTTATCACATTTTCTCAAATTATAGAATCTTGAATTTCTTTGAAGTTTCTAGAGAATCGAAAGTTCACAGGTCTTATTTTTAATATAGGTCCTATGACCCGAATTTTGGACTTTGGCCCCTGTTTTCATAAACGCATGCGGTAGACTATTAAGCAGCTGTTCATAAAGATAAGCTCTTCCACTTCCACTTCCACTTCCACTATGTCATATATTATCAACCGCTGAACTGCCTTATCATTCCTAAGGTCTGAATGAATGAGCCAAAGAAAATGAGTTAACCTTTCCTTTGTAAAATACTACCGCTCGATAAATAATGGGTCTCTCGTTTGTGATGAAATACCAAAAATGGTGTTGAAGATTTAATGTTATCTAAGTACATAATTAGCCTATATAAAGTCTGTTCACCGTAGGAATTGTTTTCTGAAAGGCCTTTTTCCTTACCAGAAAGCTATTATATAGTAGGATATTGGTAGGAAAAAAGACCTTTCAGAGAGTAATTCCTACCGTGAATGGAATATATTTGGTATAGTGTGCTTTATTATTTTATTTTACATAGCAATATTTTTGTAAGGTCATCAATCTCTTATTGTTGCTAAAGAAAACTGGCTAATAAAGAGAAATACGTTAAAAATACACCGAGGCATTTTTTTGCTTTGACTCAAACCCTTGAATATTTAGAAGATATTTAAATCAATTTTGTTCAAAGACAAAAACACATTTGGTATGCCAATGTCACATTAAGTTTTTTTATTAAATGTTTTATATTGTTTCACAAGCTTTTATTTTATCGTGGTTGCTTTATCGATCTATGTACATATATAAAAATGAAAAGAAACTCATTCTTGTTTTTTCATCACCAACTTTTACTACCCGTTCGGGCTATACGCCAAGTACTAACTACGCTAATGGTTTTAAGGATGAGGAGGACTATTTATAGGAAGTGCACCCGCATTTGCATGGAGAGAGAGAGATGGGGGAGTGGAAAGCCTCCCTCAGTACACTTTACCAACATTCTAAACTCAATCACCCCTTCATCGGTAGTCTAATCTACTGCATGAGTAGTGCCATAGACCATGTGGCCACAGAAGTGGGTTAGAGGTTCAATTCAATATCTGGCTCGTAATAAGACACGGACGCGTCATCAACACAATAAAATATGCAGCTGATCTAGCATTGCTGGCAAGAAAAGAAGAGTTGCAGGAAATGATGGACTGGCTAGTGGAGATAGGGAGAAGACATGGCATGGAGATCAACATAGAGAAGTCAAAAGTGATGGTGTTCTCAAAAAATAAAAGAACCCCAGAAACTCATAATTGGAAACTAGGAGGTATAAAATATAAAGAGCAGTTCAGGTACCTTTAAAGTATGCTGACAAAGCATGCCTACTGCACTAAAAAAATTAGGTCGAGGATCGCCATGGCCAATGAAGCTTTCAACAAGAAGAGGTTACTGCTGAGCATCAAGTTGAATTTGGAACTGTGGAAGAAATTTATGAAATGATTTATTAGCAGCATCACACTGTTTGTAGCAGAAACTTGGACTCTTATTTAGGGTGATGGAGCGCTTTAAAATATGGTGCTGAAGAAGACTTGAGAAAATTAGATGGTCAGACAGGGTGACAACTGAAGAAGTCCTAAGAAGAGTGGTTGGGAAGGGTACCATTTTGAATGTGATTCTTCTGCACAAAGCAAAGTGGATTGAACACATCCTTGGGAGGAACTGTATTCTGAATGAAGTCTTAGAAGGAAAGGATGAGGGAAGGTGGAGCTTAGGAAGAAGGAGGATTCAAATACTAGATTACTTGAAGGACAGAAGAAAATTCTGGGAGCTGAAGGAGGAGGGAGAGGACAGGGTGCATTGGCGGTATAAGTCCACTGAGAAAAGGAATGGACTTGTAGTAAGACAGAACACATAATAATAATAATAATAATAATAATAATAATAATATGAAGAAGATAAAACAATCTCCACTGGGAAATATAAAGATCAAATTAAAGAGTCGTAAGGTTGTGTTTTATTTTATTTCCCACTATTTTAATTTAGGTTATCTGCCTATTCCATCGATATATGCCTATTGCCGACTTCATTTACAAGCGGACGACTCTGATCTCTAAGCAGCAAGAGACGAACAAAAGCTAAGGATATGATTACAATATAGTTTTTATGCGTCACTGTATTATAATTAATTAATTTGTGTAACAAAAAGTATTTACATATATATTTAAGCACCGTTTCTTACTACCCATTCAGGTTATACACTTATTTACTAATTACGCGTATGGGTTAGGGATGAGGAAGGTTGAATTTAAAGGAGGTGTATCCACATTTGCGTGAAGACATAATGGGAAAAAATTTAGTAAAAATCACCCTCAGTACACCCAACCCTTTTTGAACCTCGATTTCCCCGTCATAGGCAGTCTAGTCTTTTGCGAGAGTACCACTTCAGCACATACGGCCACCGAAGTGGATAGGTATAGTTTTATTTTAATATTTATCTTAACTTATAATTATTAATAAAATAATAGAATTTTAACTTAAATCCATGCATACAAATTATCAAATTTTAATATTTTTGTAACAGGTATGTCATAACATCATATTGACCTGCTTTATGGCATTCTAAATTCGAGAGTTCATAACCGCACTTACATAGGCACACCATCTATCCCTTTCTAATGCTTTCCTACAATTTTAGTCTAGTAATCCCCGATAGTTTCTTCCCATTGGGTTTACCAGTCACTAAAGAACACTGTTATAGATTATTCCATTCGCGCTACATTTCCTTCCCACCGTAATCTACGATATTTTATTATTCTAAGAGTGTTCAGTGATGAGTACAGGTTATGTAACTCATCATTTTATAACATCCTCCACTCTCCAGACCAAATATCTTCATTGTCACCTTGTTTTCGGACACTCTAAATTTACTTTATTCATGTAAATTAAGATACCACGTTTGACACCCATAGAGAACAAATGGTAAAATTATTGTTTTTTATATTCTAGCTTTAACTCTTGAAAGCATATGAGATGTCAACAACTTACTGACACTATATTAAGACTTAATACCTACAGTAAAATCAATTTTAAATTGGTATATACTATTTTTTAATAATTTCCGTGCACGAAACCAGAGAAAAATAATTGTCATTGGCTGTAAATTACCGCTCATTGTAATAAAATACTTGAAATAATTTCCTTCATTAATAATATATATTCACACATTTGTATGCGTACATTTTTAATTAGAATACAATGTATTATAATGAATGTAATTTCATCATTGAATAAAAAAAAGCTGTTTAGCTTGCGTGTAAATACGGATACGGTTTTTAAATAACAATTGCAAATTTGGAAATTGTTTGGTGTAGAAACTGTATGTAACTTGAAATAATTTGCTCTCGATAACCTAAATAATACGTTATCAAATATTTCAATCCCAGCTCATTTTAATGTAATTACTATGTTATTGAACTAGTTAAAATAATATAAAGCAAAATAATATTGTTTAGATTATTAGTGTTGCTAAGTGTGCCGCCTATATGAGCTACAGTAATAATTGTTGACTTTTATCTGTCCTCTTATTATTTAAGAAGTGGTTTGTTTTGTCAAAATATGTTATGCCAAATAGATGTGAACATTTTAAGTATTAATAATAATATCGTTTTTATTTGGGCAAAGTTCAAGCTAGCGCCTTTTCTTACGCCTAACCCACATACACATTTTGTTAAAATATACATGAAAAGGAGATATTAGTTCATTGTCACTTAAATTTTGTGCAAACTGTCAGTTTTGACACTAAGGGAAAAGATTTGGGAAACTGGACATAATACTTTAATAAAAAAAAAGTTTTTTTTTAAATTTTATGGCTAAACAAAATAAAATTAAAGCTTATTTAAATATATAGTTTGTGTTTTATAAGCTCGAGAGTTTCTTTTGCCATAAAAAACTAAAGCAGAGTCAGTAGTTTTTCACCCGCCTCGGTGGCTTAGTTGGCTAACGCACTAGTCGAGTTCACTTCCTTTAAATTCAACCTACCCTATTCCTATATCCACTAGCGTAATTAGTACTTAAGCGTATAATACAAACGGGTAGTAAGACGCGTTGCTAAATATTATTATTATTATTAGTAATTTTTCTCTTAAAAGGTGCTGCTCTTAAAAATGTTTAAATGCTTTTAGTTCAAAAGAACCAATGATAGTTCTGAATGTAATCGATTCAAACTATAAAACTTAAGTTAAAATAGTGGGAAAAGTGATATTTTAGAAAAGAATACCATCAGTTGACTGACAATACGGTTGTAAGCAACTTTTTTTTTTTTAAATCTTCATTTAGAACTACCCAGGGCTTTAATCCCTATCTTTCAAATTTACGTATTTTTATTAATACTATGATTAATCCATTACTATAAAAACGAAGTGCACTAAACAAAACAGTTAAAAGGCTACGTGGGTAGCCCTTGAAATAAATTCTTATGTTTTTATTGAATTTATTTGATTCAAATTGTGTTTCACTGTCAACTTTTATCAATTAAAACAAGCGCGTCCATTCTGATAACCGGTTTAGGGGTGAGTCTGTTAATTTAGGTTAAGATATTTATTTTATACACAAATGGGATCCAAATTTAACTATAATAACGGGGCAGGGAACCATAATATCGCGTTAAGAAAAAATGTTTTCGAATTGGTGTAAAGGGAAAGTGAAAAAAAAAATCTTCAAAACACTTGGGCAAGATTCGAACCCCGACCTCCCATAATGTCTAGTCTACATGCCCATCAGTGAAAGTTTGATATATTTAAATTACACCCTTTCTAAGACAAGAACCTTTATCTCAATTAGTACAGTGTTCAGCGCGTGAAGCGAGGCCCATTGCTCAAATCCCTGTTTGAATTAATATCAATGTTCTTTTGTGAAATAGCTAAATTATTTGAGAGTTGACTAACCCTGACCGGATGTATGGAGTCGGAGTCCCATTAGCTTAGTATGCCTAGAAATTAACTAGTGGAGTTACTTTGATACTAACAACCTAGCCAAGCTAGCCCCTACCGTGGGGGGAGGGAGTGAGGAGTGTCATGGGGAGACGGGAGTTTTTATGGTGAGATGAAAGGGTAGGCAAGAAAATGCTAGTGTTTTTGTAGTTTTTATGGCAAAACTTTTTTTGGCTAAAATAAATAAAATATTGCTCCAGTACAAACATAGAGTTTAATTTTCTTCACATGTTGAAATCAACACTTCTAGAATATCCATCATGAGCATAGCGGCACTAGACGAGAAACTTTTTAAATAAAATGAAAAAGTTGTCATTAAATTCCTTGATACCCTTGATAGATATTCAATAAATTCTTAGGTCGTCATGCGAATTAAATTAAATTCAATGTTTGTACTGGAGCAATATTTTATTTGTTTTGGCCGAAAAAATGCTTTGCCATAAAAACTGAAAAAAAAAAGATTTTTCTCAAATTCCCTTCCATCCTCCCTTAATTTTGGGTGAAATAGTTTAAATTGTGTAATATCACGACCGATTTTAACTAGCTATTTTACTCCCAAGTCCTTTTGTAAATGTCCAATCTTTCGTTGGAACGTATTCTAGTTACAAACTAAGAAAATGAGCCTACATATATTATGGAAGGCTTATAAGTACCCTCATTACACTTTATTATCATACTTTTTGTATTCATAAACATATAGTGATAAACAATAAACTTATGGGGGTTGTGGAAACCCTTTTTGGTGTGTAGTGGGCTGGAGAAAGAGTGCAAAACATTCGTACGGTGCCTGGGTATTAAACTAAATAAGGGGAAAAAACTTTTTTACATTTATTTTTGTAATTTGCAACTTGTGTTGAGTATAACGAATGACAGAGATAACAAGAAATGAACTTTCAAAAACAACAGGAAAAAAACTAGTTTATAAAAAGTAAGAAAAGCGGAAGTGTGCAAAGCATAAAACAGATGAAAGGGAAGAAAGAGAAAGAAGGTTACGAAAGTTAATATAAGACAAGCGTTCCACTGTTTATGGAGCTCATGAAGAGAGAAACTTATTAAGTTTTAGGTAAATTTATACAACGAAATGCCTAACGTTATCATTAGGGAAAACTTTGTTCTAGTCATTCAGGGGGGTGGGGGTTGAAGTGTAAGGGTATAATATCATTCGAAGCAATAAATTTGTACTCCTTGACAAGAATTATCTAATTTAAAAGTTTTACAAAAAGGAAGAAACGGGCTTTTTACTACCTTGTTTTCAGGAAGTGTTTTAGATTATTGCACTGTGGCGGATGAATACATTTCATGCTTCATTATCTTTGCTTTTTGCTTCGACCAAAGCTTTACGTCATACATATAAACAATATCCATTCAAATGTTTGTGTATGTCAATGGTCTTATTTCTGAAAATAAAAATGTAAAAGTTATTTACTACAGTCCAATTGTTTGTAGGTAGACCCACTTAGATAACTATGAAATTTTGACTGTATAACATTGTCCTGGTATGTTACTTTAGTTAAATATTTTCATTCAAACTATATGAAATTATTTCAAATGGAATCATGATAGAAAGGAATGTTTTTGTAAAAAAAAAACACTTTTTTTATTGTTCTGGTGTTTTACTGCCTGTGTGGCTTGTCCACATATTTACATTCGAAGAAGAGGGGTGTGTATGATAGAACTTAGAGGAAATGTGTACACATTGGCGTCGAGGGAGAGTGTAAAACCATGCAAGGAAAAAGTTTTTAAGTACACTCACCATTGTTCCACATATTTACATTCGAAGAAGAGGGGTGTGTATGATAGAACTTAGAGGAAATGTGTACACAATGGCGTCGAGGGAGAGTGTAAAACCATGCAAGGAAAAAGTTTTTAAGTACACTCACCATTGAACAACCAAATCAAATGTGATTGATGACATAGCTCATGGGTCTAGCATTGAAAATACATCTGAACATTTATAACTTAATCTGCAATTACATTAGTTATAAAATTGACATTGGTAGATAATATTAATTTACTTAGGAATTAAACATATGTTAGTGCACCTGAATTAATCCTCGAACTTTAAGGTGGGATGGAAGGGGACGCGAGAAAAGGCCAGTGTTTTTGCACTTTTTATGGCAACACTATTTTTTGTACAGAATAAATCAAATATTGCTACAGTACAAACATATAATTTAATTTTCTTCACATGGTGATATCAACATTTCCTTAGTATCTGTCATGAGCATTATGGCAACCAACAAACAAACAAATCTAACAAACTTTTTAAATGAAGCGGAAAAGTTATTATTAAATTCCAGAACACCCTTGACAGATAGTAAAGAAAATTTGAGGTCACCATGTGAAGAAAATTAAATTCTATGTTTGTATTGGACCAATATTTTGTTTATCTGTCCAAAAAAAAGTTGCCATAAATACTGCAAAACACTGGAATTTTCTTGACCCCCTTCTATCCCACCTTAACTGAGAGATTTAGTTACCCACATAACTATTTCCTGTTAGAGCAATATTGATAGTTTTGATTATTTGTCATTTTAAATTGAGACTACCCATGTTCGGGTATTTAAAAAACTACTTATCCTTTATTGGGCCAAAATTGCATTATATTTTTAAGAGAATCCTAAAATATTGATTCCCACGAGTACTATGCAGCAAAAGTGCAATGTGAAACATGGTTGGAGATTTTGGTAAGAAAATAAATAATAGCATCCAAAATACACGCCGCGTTTAGAGTTTTTTTTTAAGACTGACAGAATGAATAATAATGTTTTCTGTAGGATGTCAAAATGTCATCCCCAGCCTTCTTTCCAGAAATATAAGGCTCTTTGACTTAAGGACATTACATCAAGCCTTTTAATTGGTTATCCAAACCACCACGACTAGTAGCCTTTGTTTAGTAAAAATAATTATGTTTAGGAAAGAATATATATTTGATTAAATATAATTTTAAGTTTATTTCCTTTTGAATAATTGTATACCCAATAGTTTATACTAAATTACTCACCCTTAGTAGAATAGCTTAGATCAAAACAAGTAAATGGCATATTTGTTTTATCCTCTAATTCCCTTTTTTTAAACTTGTCATTTTCTTTGACTCATTTACATGGCAAGTCGAAATTTCTACTCATAACTGCCTTGAATTACAAACTCATCATTAAGCAACGTATACTAGGCCAAATATTTTGTTGCTCGACATTTTTATCTGGCGGGGTTGGTTAAAAAAGTTGGCGTTATAAAGGGATTCCCAGTTGACAATAAGTGTCAGAGAGAGAAAGTTGGCTGACATATGTCTGAAGTTCTCTCCAGACTAAAAATTAAATTTTTCCAGTAAGCTTCAACCAAAAATTTTGCCAGATGTTTCATATTTGTGGTTTGCGTCCCACTAATTAATATATGTTGCTAATTTTGGGGATATATATAATTATTAGTTTATTGAGGGACGATTGGGATGACGGGTGGGGCAAAAGTTGTTAGCACAATAGTAAATCCCAATGAACAATGGCCAATAGAGAAACACATATTTCAGTAATTTTTTCCATTTGTTTAATCCCAGTGAAAGTGGGTGTATTCGTTATGGTTTTGACTATAATATTTAAAAACAAATTGTTTACAGTAGACCTGATGTTAGTGACAAATTTTACCACCTAGCAGCAGCTTCAGTGGTCTTAGGTATCACTCTCGTATTAGACTGGCCTGCTGATGACTGGGAGATAGGGGTTTTAATCCCTGTTGGATCTACTGAGAAGTGTTTTTTTTTCCCTGGTTGGTTTCCCAGTAGCTCACCTCTAAAATTATTCCTTCCTCATCCCGACCCCAACAGAGTAATTACCATGTATGTTTACAACCTGAACAGTTAGTAAAACACACACCAACGCTACTGTCAATACGGGATTGTGATTGTGTGAAGAGATGTTATGGCTTTAACTGGGACACATTATACAATATTTTTCGTGTTAACATATTTGGGAGGAACTAGACTTGTTCGGTCTCGATTGCATTGGTTCCATTCAAATTGTTAATATATATATATATATATTTTCTAAAAGGATTTTTTTCTGGAAAGAATTGAGGGATACTTTTTTAAAACAAAATTGTTTCAATCTCAAATATCTATAACGCATCAAAGCATTTATTAGCCTAAATGAGATGAAAACATATTCTAGTCTTCAGCTAGAAGTTTCCGTGCTACGCGCGTGCACAGTGATAATAAATAAGGCTATTTCCACGATAAAAGTTCCCGCCATAGCTTAGTGTGATACGTTTAATTGTATTTCTAGTAATATATTGAATGTACTGGGACAGAGACCAATCATTTGAGTCTAATTGCTACATTCAGTGTAAAGCCGGTATAAAGGACAGGGGCTCCCAAACTTCTTATACCAAAGGAGTCCTGGTACCATAAACAAGTACTGAAGCTCACACAGAATGTTTTACACTAATCATATGAACATTCATTGAAGACGGCTAAGAGTAAAAGTATAAACCAAACGGAGTGCTACACCGTCTCCGTGTCCTTCTACTTAACGACCAAATTAAATAAAAGGGAGAAGGTGAATCTAACATAAGGGAAAATATATGCAGTATTAAAATATCACAATAAGACGGTTTATTCATTATAAACATAGATAATGCAAAGTACAGTGGTCTCATTATATCATTCTGAATAATGCTGAAAATAAATCAAGTTAATAACGTGAAGCGCAGCATATAAACCTCCCATGTTTATGTTTATTAAAGGTAGTCTTTAAGAGACACAAAATTACGTTGCCAATTAACATCAAAAGTGAAGTTAATTACGTTTAACCAAAAATGAAACAAACATAAAATATTAGTGCCTGATGGGCTCCTCAAACAGTTACAAGTTTACAAGACGAGACTTACAAAACATAACGCGAGAGTTTGACTACCAGACTCAAGCCAAACTCCCCCGGGACTATCGAAAACTTAACCAAAACGTTAAAGATTGAAATTTATAATAATTTGACAGTTTAAATAAATAACAAGCATGATATTACTTCTACAGTCGCGAGAAATAGTACAATACAATAATCCACGCATTTCAACATATTACATTTAATTTCCTCAAGACAGAATTACCAATGGTGGATTTCAAACCAAACTAACCAACTGGTTACCGCGCCCAAGTGGCGACACATAAGTTACATTTAAGCGACTGAGATGAAAAAGAGAGAAGTTACATATTAAGCAAAAATAAAATAATGATTCTAACACAAAAATATTACAAGTCGAATATGAATAGAGTCTATGATATGTAAACGACATAGTTACGTTCCAATTAATATATAAATGTTTATCCGATCATTGTCAAGGTCCATGACAACGATCCGTCCTCGTTCGTGGATTTTAGATAGTCATCTTTGGTAGACAATTCCAGCCTGTTATATAGTGAGTTTCGTCGCACGGAAAAAGGGGAGGTAATTCTAACACGCAGTGTCTAGCTGCCATCGGGCAAGTAGGCCCCTTGTAGAGTTGTTCCATCAGAATCTTAGAACAAGTCGGCGATCATTCGATGTTTGTTTTTTTTGGGGTAGTTCTTCTGACAGCCATCAGAGGGCGGGCGGATAGTTGTCTTCAATCGTACTCCATGTTGCCACGCCTCAGTTTCAATCTGAACCGCCGGAGAGTGACCACGTGTTGACTGTATACCTTCGTCAGCTCGGCCCATTCTTCGACATTGGCTGCACGGTGTAGGTCAGCTTTGGTGGTGGCTAGTGATAGAAGATTTCATAGGTAAGTTCATGAACAATTCTAAGTGTATTTTATAGAGGATTGTATTGTACGAAATATACAGTGCCGTATTAGCCTACAGGGACTACAACAGAGAAAAGTACTATTGTAGGGATTCTATTTGCGTCGGAACTATTGGAGCGGGTGGTATGAATTCTTCAAAGTTACGTATCAACATTATAATGGGGTGGATCCAATTGTAACTAACTGTAAGTTAACGTTACAGGAGAACATATCTTACTCTGCCTGAGTTTTTGGCAAATTTCCTTTATTCAGCTTTGAAAAAATCGACAATCCTAGTTAATGATGTTATTTTACTGTGTGAAAAACAAATAAAAAATATTTCAAAGATTGCTACATTAAGGCTGAGACAACTATGGTGGCTGATGTTATTTGATTATGTGAAAAACCAATAAAGAATATTTCAAAGATTTCTTCATGAAGGTTGAGACAACTATGGCTGATGTTATTTTATTGTTTGAAAAACAATAAAGAATATTTGAACGATTGCTTCATAGAGGCTGATATAGCTATGCCGGAGCCCAAGGACTACGTGTGGCACAATTTAAAAACGCTAATGTACGACGTTAACAAACACAACTATAGGAATTGTTTAACTGTTAAAAAGAGTCTGTTGAAAAAAATTGAAATCTATTTTGGTTATACAGGAGAGGAAATGAACATGAACTTGAGGACATTTCACCGTCTATGATTACCTAATACTAAAATTACAATTAAAGCAGCAATACAAACAGCAACACTGATAAATATCCACGTGTTTTCAATACTGAAACCTCAAGTTATAAAACTTCACTTACATCCAAAGGTGCTAGATTTAAACTTGTTATTTATTTTCAAGTATGATGTTGATATTTTAGTCCTTAAACCTCAAAAACTAAATAGAGTTAACTTAAAAGGTAAAATTTAAGTTTGAAAGTGATTCAATTTCAAGTTTGAAAATGATATTTCATTATTTGAGATTCTTTGTCTTGTTTGAACTTGATCAACCTTTGATACCCTTAAAGAGACTCAATCTCACTAAAATTAGTTCATATCATTAATAAAGTGTTCAATATTATCTTTTCTATCAAATCGTAGACTTAGAATAACTCACTACACAATCATGTTTAGGGGACCATTCTTCAAGAACAAGGGCGGCCTCCGATTTTTGGGGACATTTTAACAAATAGGACATGTGTTCCGGATTAATTTTATCTCACATTTGTTGAATAAATCAATAAAATTTGAAATGAATATAAAATTAAATCTTATCAGGTCAGTTGCTAAAAAGTTCATATTTAAACTCCGGTGACACTGCAAAATATCAAAGCCAGCGACGAGTTTTACATACTTTTTCAGAACTATTTACTAACTCTTGGCTTTAAATGTACATAGGTTAGCTAGTTTATTACTTTACTATCAATTAAATTGTGTATATCACTATATTTTAAAGATTTAATTTACTGACACTGTCCAATAATATTGAATATGTACATAAAAAATGACTAATGTGTGCACTATTTGCTACTTAAATAGCTGTATTTTTCTGCTCTCATAAATTTTTTTATTGCTGTATCCATAAAATGCAGCAACAAATATTAGTAGAACTATCCTAGATCCCTCTTAAGACAACAGCAATTATTATTATTTAATTCCGGTGCCTCTATCAACACCTCTGCATTATATTTGGTAGAACACTTCAAAGTGACAGCAAAGGTTTAAAACAAGTACTGAGGGCCGATAATTTTAGCACTGTAAACGTATTCTGAAAATTGAAAAANATTATATTTGGTAGAACACTTCAAAGTGACAGCAAAGGTTTAAAACAAGTACTGAGGGCCGATAATTTTAGCACTGTAATCATATTCTGAAAATTGAAAAATGACACCTGGACACAGGAATCGAACCCGGGACCTTTGGATTAGTACGCCAATGCTCTAACCATTGAGCTATCCAGGATTCGTCCCGTGCCCTGGGTCATTCTTCACTCATATTTTCAGAATATGATATCTAGATGGAGTAATTCCCACAAATAAGCATAAATAATAGCTCTGGCTATTAATTCTTAATATATGCAATCCCGTACAATTTAATAACTGTCCAAATGGCAGCAAAAATACAACTACCGAGTTGCAGATGGCTGCGTTAACCGATGGCTTGTGATATTAATATAATCACATATTTGTAGCCGACGATTTCCACTAAGTCCATCATAGACTCTGCCTTAAAATATGAGTGAAGAATGGCCCTGAACACGGGATGAATCCTGGATAGCTCAGTGGTTAGAGCATTGGCGTACTAAGCCAAAGAACCCGGGTTCGATTCTCGTGTCCAGGTGTCATTTTTCAATTTTCAGAATATATCTAGATGGAGTAATTCCCACTAATAAGCATACATAATAGCTCTGGCTATTAATTCTTACTGTAAACGTAGCCTGATACCACGAAAATATTTACATCTGTATCCACTTCTCTGGGGTAGAGTTCGGACAATAATACCCCCTCCCATTCCCACCGTCCGACCACCCAATCTTTCTCTCCCACCCTGACCAAACGTCAAGGATATTCCTTTCCGGTGGATAGGTCTTCATTGGTGTGAAGTAATAGGATGCGAGCGCCTGTCATGACTTGAATATATCTTCGACATTTTTATTCTTCACTTCAAGACCTCCTACCTAGCTTTCAGCTTTACTAGGGAATATTTAAGAGGAAATCGCGCTGTATTTTTACTTTTAGTTCCTTCCTGTATGGTTTTGAGAAAGAAGGATTGAAAGAGATTTCGAGATATAGTTGGAAAGGGGGTGGTGCTCAGCTACGTAACTATTAAAATTATTATAAATAAACATAATTTCTACGACACACTCGTACAAACTTTTTCTTATAGATAATATAGCCTGTAATGAAAATGTTCAAAACTTTTTTTTTTGTGAACTATCTTTAAGAATGTATTTTTAAAAGTATGCCTATCATATCATTAATCACAATAAATACTCTTTATATATGAATTTTAAACAAAATTACTAATACTAGTAAAAAAATTAATTTTTTCAAAAACCAATTAGATGAAAATGACTGGAATTATTTATATTTAAGAAAAAAATCTAAAAATTAAAACTAATTCCAAGGTAGGCCTACATTTAGAAATTAATCTGGATATCTCCAGGTATTCCGACGGACCAGTCCACCACCGTTTCCATCCCAACTAATGAATAAAACTTAGCTTAGGTAAACAATACAGTTTAAGAGTCACCCAACAATCGTGGTCCTATCTTTACTAGACTTCGTTCGAAAGCGTTGTGAAGTGAGGAATACGGAAAAAACCCTCCTCGATGCGATTCTTAGTTCAAGCGTAATCTTGTATCAACTATCCTGGTGGTTAATCGATTGGGAGAGGCCTTTAAGGGTCTCGGGAGTCAACCACTCTCCCAGCGTACGAGAAAACAGCAGTCATCCTCTTCGGTGGTCAAATAGTCTAAGGCACGGATACACTTCCTCTAAATTCAAACTTCCTCGTCCCTATAACACATTAGCGTAATTAGTTCATAAAAGAATACAGCCCAAAAGTGTATTAGGACTTGGAGCTGTAAAAAAAATAAAATAAGATCGGAAGGGGGATAAGCTGACCTTCGAATCTAGACCAATGCTCAAATTTCTTTGGGAAAACCTCATAGAAAACAGAAACTCTATTTTTGGCCTTCAAAATTGGGAATATTTTTAATTGTTATTTTAAAAGTATTGATACAATTTATATAAAGCTATTTATCAAAAGTGACAAGTTGCTGATCACATGACTTGGCGTATGAACACGTGAAACCATCTCTATTCTTGATGTTAGATAAGGCTCTTCCTATAAAAATTGGTACTCGTTAAGTGAAAGCAACAATCACTATGCCATCAAACAATTGGATATTAAACATTGTTTGGTTTGTCAGTTCTTAAGGAGAATGAGACGAGAATAAAAAAAGGATACGATCATTAATGCAAGGAAACGCGCGCAAGGGGTTATTTTTAGGGGCGGAGGTGTCAGGAGAGGGGGGAGACTACCTGCAAAGAGAAAACAACACTTGATTAAAATTCAACCCATCCCGTTTATTCACAACTTCCTCACAAGACACACGTGGGAGGGAAAGATGATGAATGATGGTTGATGGGAGACTCCGGAACGTGGCGCGAACAGTGACGTTCCGTGCCATAACAATACCGCGACGATACTGTATGTATCTGTTCGTGGTTTCAGACTCTTTAAGATACCTGAACTAGCCCCAGCCCTCACAATGGATAACCAACAAAAGAAGCTTTCAAGTCAACCATCCCCGTGGATAGTTTTCTAGAATTTAGAGATGTCTAGTACAGGTAAGGCCTACTCTTCGCTTATGGCCTAGTTTATATTTTATTATATTATATGTGTTTATATAAAAATTTTAGTCAAAAAAAGAACAATAGTTATATAATTAGCTAATGTTATAATATTTTATAATATTATATATATAATTTTTAGACCAAAAAAGAACAATAGTTATATATATAACTATAGTTTCTTTTATTAAAATTTATATATATAATATTATAAAATATAAACTATGCCACGAGCGAAGAGTATATATATATATATATATATATAAACCAATGTTTGTTTTTTTTGATTAATAATTTTTGATTCAAACATTAGATTTAGGGAGACCTTAAACATTATTTTCACTACCTTCCGTGATCGAAGGGTCCAGATCATTCATCCCGAAATAGATTGGATTGCCGTTGTTGGGGAGATCTGAGTTTTAATCCCGGTTGGTTCTACTGAAGGTAGCTTTTCCCAAGTGGTTTACCACTCTCCCTCCACGCAAATGCCAGTAGATTATTTATATGATGCTTCCTTCCTCATACCAACCTCAGTAGAGTAATCATTATAAATGAGTATAACCTAAAAGTATATAAAACGCGGTGTTTCAAAAACCACAAAAGAACATGATTTTCACTGTCGTTAGGGAGACAATTTTAACTATAATATCTTGTCGTTTAAACGTTAATGTTAATAATAATATTTAAAATAACATTCCCTCCTTCATTACCTTTTCTTCACAAAAAATATTTTTTAAATGATTTTAATTTGTTTTTGCAAGTATTATCTTTTTAACTATTTCGCTAACAAAAATAAATTATGTGCTATCTTAGACTAATTTAAAAGTTTTATCTTCTAGTATAAAACTGTTGGTTTTTATATATTTATAGAACAAATGTTTCTAGCACAAAGATTTATTACGAGAGTCACTTTACCAGTTCTCTAAAAATCTTGAATTTTACACACCAAGACAGAGAATAGGAAACATGATATTTAAGTATCTCTGGCTTTGTTTGGTCCTTTAGAGAATACCGTACTCTAGAACATTCTAGATATACTTTTCAAGAATTAAATTCACGTTTCAAAGGGACAACTAAAGTTAGGTATTCTTGGAAAGGCTCATTTTTATTATTTTTAACACTTAAATTTTCTACTACGCTTTGTGTGTGTGTGTTTTTGTGTTTGTGTGTGTGTGTGTGTGTGTCAGAAATCACAAAATTGTAATAAGTAGATTGTAAAGACGATATTGAGATCATGGGGCTAATCTTGGCGAAATATTAAGTCAATATTTTATTACATATATTTTGTAATGTAAACTATTCTTTCTCAGAGAATGTTTTATACGCCGAGAAATTATAACAATATAATAAAATAATGATTACATAACTTAATATTAACCGCTGAGGTGGGCATTTGGTTTAGCTTGTTTTTGGTGAGGAGGATGGTGTTTGAAGCTCAGATGGATGTGCTGAGGTGAACCTGAATGATTTCTCACCATCCCCTCACGTAAATGTGAATACATTTCTTATCATTCCTACTCTTTTATTTTAAATAAGTAGATAGCTCAGATGGATGGTACAAAATAGTTATATAGCATCTATAACTATTGATATTTTGTTATATATTAGTAAGTTATATTTACCTAGGATATATACATATTAGTTGTCTTTACTACAAGGTGCAAAGCATTTGCACCGATTAAATATAATATTAATATTTCAATCAAAAAAAGCGTAGGACTATGCATACAACTATTAGAATTGTTTATAAATATTTTTGTATCAAATTTTATTTCCATTGCCTACCATAATATAAGCAAAAATACACAGGTAAAAAAATTTGCTATCAATATTAGTTCAAATAATATTTTATTTTAGCCTTTAAAAAACTACTAAAGTAGGTCTACATTAAATCACTTTTCCTAAGTATAGGCCCTACAGGTTACAATAAATTGTGGATAAATTGCCCCCCTTTTTTACTCAAACAAATGAAACACTCAAATATAGAACGTTCAATAAAATGTTGCAGTAAATGTCACGTTGTATGTGTGTGTTTTACCCCATCCCTTGAAATACACCGCTATAAATTTCACTACGGAGAGAACTTGTAATTTTTCTCTGTGACAGATCACAAAAACTTTTATGTTTTTACGATCTCTTTGTCCTGGTCTGTAGCTCTTTTCTCTTCTTCATCCGAATTTCCCCCAACTTTAACAATTTTACTTTTCCACCTTGCAATCTTCCAGAATGTAGTCAGCACAATTGCAAACACAGACACTTTCACATAACACTAGACTCGAAGATTTCTAAACTCATTTGGCTCCAGTTGATAGTAGATCTAAGTTGGCAAGACCTACTTCAGTTTTATTTCAGGCTCGCAAGTAGGATTGAAGCTATGGGGAGAATAAAGAAAGATCCTTCCCCATTTTAGTTGAATGTAAATTTGCAAATTTAAATATTTTATATTATATCATTTAACCGTTGAATTGGCTTTCATTTAGTAATGAAATGTTTTAAACGGGAAAATCAGTAAATATTTACATTTTAAATATGTTTTTTTATTAATATTTTATGAGGCAACGATTTTACATTTGTGTATCTGTATATTATATCGGTTCCAACTCACAATTTGTATTTTATTATTTTATTACATTTTATACTAACGTTTAATAACGTCTTCAACTTTTATTTTGGTTTATAGAATTTGAAATGTACAGAAACGCTTCCATGTATGTTGTTAAGTCTTTACATCTCACACCTTTATAAGTTGAGTTATTTAGGTCATACACATAACGTAGATAAATATTATTATTACTCTTATTATCACCGCGTCTTACTACCCGTTCGGGCTATACGCACGTACGCTAATTTGTAATGGTAGGGTGATTGTGAGATGAAATTGAGGACCTACAGTTTAACGTGGGGTCCGAACCACGTTGGAGGCCTGGCATTCCACACAATCACAAGTTGTGATTAATACACGTATTGTCAGAGGTGAAGGAAGGGTTTGGCAATCATATAAATCTGTGCCGGGACTTAGGATTGAACCCTGGACTTCCACCACAAAAGTCCGACACCTTCCCCCTAGACCACCAGGTCCCCGCGTAGATAAATAAATTAACTTTATAGTAACAATAATAATAATTACACATTTATAAATTGTTCTATCTCAAATTTATCAATTAATTAACGACAAAAAATATAGACCATAGTGTTAAGCAATTCCCAGACCACTAAATCAAGAAAACAAATTTAATGATCAATAATTCTCTTAATGTTAGATAGTATCATGATTTAGAAATAAGTTATATCCTATTTGATTAATCAACAAGTATAAATATTGTATATCAATAGTTTCTATCTTCGGTTAATATATCCTATTCCTATTAATATCAATAATAAAGTAATAAACTGAATCATGGATTATATAAGAAAATAATCACTTGTAAATCATGTTTTAATACATTTCTTCTGATTATTCTAGTTCAAATTAATTTGATCAATTAATACAAATTATTTAATATTCAACAGGGGACACCCCCCTCATCGTTGGGCACTCAGACTAAACTTCAGACTCATCTTCTCTGGTATGCTGTTTACGGGATGCCGTGGCTCGATTTGCGGATGGTTTTATTAAGGTTCTTCCCTTCACGCCAATGTGGATGAATTTAATAAAATAAAAGTACCTTCTTCATACTTACTGTATTAGCGTAGTTAAAATACTTTTATATTGGACATAAAGAAATTTAAATGCTGTGGGAAAACAATTCTTACCATAAACTCTTTTAACTAAATATGCACAGATTTATATACCATGTTGGTTTGAAAGTGTATACAGTAATAATTAATATTATAAAAGTTAATTTCAACGTTATTAATCACAAATTATAAAATAAATAAAGCGTGATATTTCCACATTCACGGCAGTTCTCAGATACAGAACATTTTAAGGAGGTCGAAGAGAAACGTTTTATTTTTCCAGACTTGATTTATTTCCTTAGCTTTATCGGCATTATCCGTAGTATCGCCCTCTTTTCTATCAGTGGAAATGCGTCCATTTCTTCCCGGATGTAAATAGGATCAGTTATTGCGTCAGCAGTGTTTTCTTTTATTCTTCTTGCCGCAGTATTTGGTATAGCTGCCTGGAAACGCGACCATCTTTCTTCCGGGTACGATTCATCAAACCCCCCCCACCCCCACCCGTGCCACCCTCCCTCTCAATCTATCCTCTCCCCTGGTTCTAGCGTATTCAACCTAAAACCATTGCTTTCAGCCTTCCCAACTCATTACATTTTGTGATTCTTTTGTTATCGTCTTGAAAACGTCTCTTCTCACCAAAACATGACTCCTTTTTTTTTTT
>CABFWB010000110.1:210207-268115 GCA_902151455.1 Timema bartmani | reverse complement strand
TTTTTTTTTTTATATAAATAAGAAAATAGTTCTATTAACATTTTTTTTTCTTTTTGTGAAACACTGACAAAAATATGTTGTGTCCTGGTTTCGTTTAACGTTTCGGTTTTACGTATAGGAATCTAAAACTTATTTCAATATTACTATTTAGCACCCGCTTCGATTGTTCTAAGGCGTCACTCTCGTGTTAAAAGGGTGGATTAAAAAAAAATACACTCCTTCCACGCAAATATGAGTACAATTTCTATAAATTCAACCTTTACTATCCCTAACTTACTGGCGTAATTAAACGTAATTTGTACATATACGTATAACCTAAATAGGCAGTGAGATGCGATGCTAAAAAAATTAAATTATTTATCATAAATAGTTTATTAATCTCACTAAACATTTATAAACATAGACAAGTATTGCTTTTTTTTAAAAAAAAAGGATAAGAAATAAACGTTATCATCCCTATGTATACACGTTACCCTGTGTCTTGAGTAATCTATATAAATCTTTCATTATAAGCTATCTACAATATCTCCGTAATTCTATCCACACCACGTCCAATTACTAGATAGAACGATCCATATATTTATACTAATGGGATGATGACTATATAACTAAGATTAATGTAGACAAATTTGTGCGATGGGAGAGCAAACACCACCAAGGAAAAAAAACATACACACGATCGGGATTTGAGTCCAGATCTTTCTGTCCCTGTCAATCCAGTATATTACGATATCAATGCCTTATATCAGTGGTATTCAACCTGGGGTACGTGAAGACATCTTGGGAGGCACGTAGAATGTAATATATATAGTTATTATTTCATGATAAACACTGAATACTCAGGGAAAGAGCTAGGCCTAGCCACAAAAGACCCGGACATAAGGACATATGATCTGGGAGGGCCAGTTTTATTTCAGGTATATATTATGGAATATGTATAGCTTGCATTATGCACCAACAACTTTGGGGTATGATGAGAAATTATATCAAGGGGTAGGTGAGATTAAGGGTTGAAAAGCACTGCCTTAAACTATGTAACCACTGAAATATGCAGTTTCTATATCAATACTTGATTTGTAATAGTGACCATTATTCATATTCAAAGTAGAATATCACCTGAGATTAGAAAATGGAATAAATATCTAGCTTATCGCATTGATTTTCTTAGAACTTTCAACTTGATTACTTTCATGAGACTATCAGGGCTGCCGCTCACCTGGAAAACTGAGTGAACTAGGAAAACAGTGAATAATTGTCTGTGGTGGGAAAAACCGGGAAAACGCAAGAAATTTCACATCCAAAAAACACTGGAATATTTATTAATTTGGAACATCAAACTGCGTGGAAGAGAAGGCGAACTAAAGAAATAATCACGCTAGTTTGAACACATGCCCTACTGAAACAATGGGTTACGTAATGACTGCATGTATTTCTCCACCAAGGTCATGCCCTGTTATAAACACTACTGGCATGTCTACACAATGCCAGTTTTATGAAAAGTGAGATTTAGTTCCTCTTCACTATATTTTCTAAAGTAGGCGTGTCATTGTTTGATCATATTGAACATTGAGAATATAGAATGGGCCTCATTTAAAAATAGTAATTATTCTTATGCTCAATAAAAACTGTTCTAGCTTGGTTACCTTGCTATGACAAATAGAATAAAGGATAATCCCTTATTTAAATCAATATAACTCGTTCTTTTTGCTTAGCTAGAAATTTGAAACTATATACATATATGTGCAGCAGCGATGTGAATGGTTTTAAATGTTATGTTGTACTGAGATCACATTCATAATGTCTGTCCTGTCGTGTGTTGTGTTCCATTTCATGTGAGAAAACAACCGTTTACGTAATTTTGTGTTGCCAGACACTACACATATCTGGTTTGTAAATTCAGCCAATTTTGAATACTGAGCCTCTATTGAAGAGAGCACAAATTTGGTACACCAGCTAAGCTCAAATGACATATTACTCCAAATTATGCCAGATTCCCAAATATCACTTTCCCAATTAGAGTATTTCTAAGATGTATATAAACAGAAGAATAGAGTTATTTTATGTGACGTTTCATCATAACCATCGGTCCACGGGGTGTACAAAATCATATATAAGGCCACGTGCAGCCCAGAGGCTGTCAATTTGACGTGCCTGTTCTAAATGGTTTCAATAAATGAGAGTTCCGCCGTGAAACCTTGAATAGGTAATTTTATATTAAAGAATTAGTGGTAAACTTGTTTAACACAATGGAAAATATTTAATAAAAATATATAGATCTTTTTTTCTTAAAAAATAGTAGTATCAGCCTAAAATTTCTAAAGTGTGACGCCGCAGTAACGCGGGTATGTCTTGTAACCATTCGCGTCTAGTTGCAACTTATCAGCAAATAATTCTATTCCTCAAGGCCCCCGATCTTTAATTCCGTTAATGGCGTTGTTTTCGATCAGAATCAAGCCAGGGTTGAATAGGAGGGGGAAGGGGGAGCTCGTGGGTGGATTCAAGTCATCAGAAATCCATTATCTCCTTCCCCATAGCTAGTGGGGCTCACCGCCCATTTCTCTTGGCCACACCTAAGGATGCTGTGTGTGGTGAGATGCGATCTCTGTATCTCACACGGTCTTATTTTAACAACACTCCTTTCCTTTACCCATCCCTTTGTGTTTCCTTTTCCTATTTTGCTCTTCATCCCCCCCTTTTTTGTTATTACATCCAATTTGTGCCGAATATATTATTTGATTCTTAGAGAAAAAAAGAAAAGTCATTAGTCTTTTAAATTGTAAACAGATATTCTATCTTGAAATATTGGAAATGTAAGATAGCTAATGAATATTTCATTTATTTTACTTGAAAGGAACTTATCATAGAAGTAAAATCATATATGCAGTTAGTCGATAATTCTATCATATTTAAAGTTTTTTAATTGATATAAAATCAATTTTAGGGAAAAAGTATAATACTTTATTAATATTTGTACTCTAATACGTGTTCACACAAAAACAATCGGTAGCATCATTAGTAAAATTTGAAAACAAAGTTAAGAAAGGTTATTGAGGGTGAGAAAGAAAATAAATAATTATAAAGGGAAAGGGGTTGGGTGTACAACTCAAAAATACTCTTTCACTTTATGATATTTTTCTATACCATTTTCAGCCACCTTAGCGACAAAGTGATTATGTTCTTATCTATTTAAGTATGCTAAGGGTGTTGAAGCTTCTATTGATATTAAGTTATTTTTTACATTTTATATTTTTGATGTTAAACAATTTGCAATCTCTATACTAACAAACTTTTTTTCCAAAATATAGACTGTTGAAGAACTTCTCTAATATTTACATTGCTATATTAAGAGTATTATCGTGTTTTGATAGCTTCTTAAAATGAGGTACATGAATTTTTAAGAAAAAGAATCTTCTGGACAGACGTTGAATTCTAATTTTGATATAAAATACTTTAACAGCTAAAAATGTTTTGTATATCTACTTTCACACGTAGATTCATTGGATCTTCAACTGTCAATCTTGATAGACATTAGCAATTATTTTAAAATTACACAAATAAAAGGGTTAAATGTGTTCAATATTTACTGTTAAAATTAACTGTTTATGTTTTTTTTAAGGTATCTCCCTAGTAAAATAATACTATATAAAACCACGCTGGGTGAAAACTATCCCTATTGCTCTCCTATTAAAATGAACCCCAGTCTACAAGTTCAAGTGAGGCAGGTATGCCAAAATTTCGCCTAAACCTGTAAGGGAAGTGTTTTTTTTTAATCAGCAATCTATCTTGATTTAACTATAAATATCTATTAATCACAAATCAATACTTGTATTGGTACAATAATGGGTTTAATATCTGGTTATTAATATCTCCTTTGATTAAACCTAAATAAATACGTCAATAATATTTTATTAAAATTTTTCACATTAGCATTTAACAAAGTAAAATTCATTGCCAGGGTTACCCGGAAGGCAGATAAATCTCGATTATAGGGTTTCTACATATATCAATGTGCGGAAATGAACTAACTGAAAAGGAGAAGTATTTTTAAATAAATCCAATAATTAGACAATGCGCCCAAGGCATGCCAAATTGATACGCATAAAATCGTAATCACTTCCGGCGTATTTCACTGTAGTATATTAATCTCCGACACCAATTGGGTAGAATAAATTTACTTACAACTCCTAGACTACTCGACGAATATAAAACCAACAACCGACATTTTATGACTTTAGCAGAAAGTTTTTGGTCGAGTGTGGCGTATCTGCGCATTCATTGCTTTTTAGTATAGATCTGAGCAGACGCAGTGTTTCAACTGTTCATTTAAAGCATGATAAACTCCCTCCATCACCATATTATGCGCATGTGAAACTGTGCGTTTTGCAAAGTGAAATTGAATTAAGTAGTTACTGCACTGTTACGAATAGGGTTTACTGAATCCGCCATTTTGCAGTGAGTTACAAAGTCAGGTGGTAAATTGAAGGTGGTGAAATTATGCTTTAGGTAAAGTTCATGCAGGTAAGTTTTATCTTTTTTGACTGTTGAAAAATTATATTAACTATTTCTTTATTCATAGCCCATAAAAATTGTTCGGTTACTTTATAATAGTTGATGCGAATAGGCGCCACTTGTCAACGTTGCAAAATATTAATTTGTGAAGAGTATATATTATGTATAATAGATGGTTCGAATCCTATATTTCTAGAATCTAAATCCAAAATTTTCTTTCGAATCTCGAATCCAAATTCGAATCCTTGAATCTTTAAAAGTAAGTTTTTAGTTTGTAAAACAATTGAAAAGTGTATTTTTCAAAAGGCAGACAAATTAACATTTTAGAAGGTTTGGCACCAGTGAACATTCCTATTCTGTTTGTCTTTTCTATTAAGTTTCAATAATAAAGAAGACCTTAAACAATATATTATTTTTCTTTAAAATAATTTATAAAAAAAAGGTGATTCTGCTCTTTTATTTTTGACATAGCTGAAGCTAAATTGTCTTTTTTTTTCTAACTTCATGAATCTATGTAATTCCTGAAAAATTGCATTTTAAGTTTAATTTAAGGCCTTTATATTTGTATTCGATATATTCTTTTGCTAGATTCTCGAATATTGAATTTCTCAAATACTATAGGATTCGAAGAATCAAGAATTTGAGCGTTCCATCTATTATATATATATGTATAATTTATTTATTTTAATGTTTGATTTCTCTGTAAAGGTCATCTTTAACAAAAAATACGTTAGATATAAAATGAACGTATGGTATAAAACATCTGGAAAACGGAAGTAACCGAGAAAATACAGGGACATGTGTATAAATACAACCCAGTGAGTACAGAGAATTTCACATTAGTTTTGTTGTGGTCACATATATTACAAAACAAAAAGGTTTAAATAATATTAGGGTTGTTTTACCTAAAAAAAATATATTTAATGTAATCACAAATAAATGAATATAAATAACAATTTAATTTATCATACAGAAATATTGATTTAATTTTTGTGATTGGTATTGGGGCAGCTGATAATAAATAATTAACGAACAATAAGCCTGAATCAAAGATAATTAATGTTAGCTCAGCTCTAGAGAATTTACATGTTAATTTAGAGGCCCCAGGTTTGTACAGCTTGTTATACTTCAAACCAACACTATTTTAAAATTTAATAATAATCCATCTTAATATTTCTTATGGTGGCCTCCAGCAAATGGAAAACAGGGAATATCTTAAAAAGTCAGGAACTTTTTTAATGTAAGGAAAAACAGGTAAAAATCAGGGAATTGAATTTAAAATACATAAAATCAGTCAATTCAAATATTTATATATAAAAACTATTAATCTCGCACCTAAACACAGAAAAAAACGTGAGGGACTTTGGTTCTCGCATTTTACCAAAATAAATTGCCTAGAAATGGCAATCTGCTAACATGAGATGGTTAAGTAGAAGGTTTTTTAATGTCGAGTTTATAAAGTGCTACAAATAATACCTAAAACATTTAGTAGTCCTACTTTATAAAGTGCTACAAATAATACCTAAAACATTTAGTAGGCCTACTTTAAAAATTACATTATAAAAGTGTTGAAGCTTAATAGCTCCTACAAATTTATTTTTTATATGTGATACATTTAGTGAATTCAAAAACTGTCATCCTCCAAGTAAAACCGAAAAAGGGTCAAGTCAGTAAAATTTGGAAAATGTTTTCTACAAAGCTTGGAAAAGTCAGTTAATTTTATAAAGGAGTTTTTTTAATCCCTCTTTTATGTATTAGCAAAAATTTATGATTTAAAAAGTTACTGTCTACTATTAAAATAAAGTAATATCCTATAAACTATACTGACTCAAACACAATATAATAGGGTAAACAAAATTAGATATCAGTTTTTGAGAGACTTTTTGAAAAGTATATTTTATTCAGGGATGGGTAATTTTATATTTACTTTGTATTTGAATATGTACCTAATCCTAAATTGATTAATGTATATTCCAATGTTAATAGAAAGAGATTTATTTAACATATATTAAAGTAACTAGATCTACTTTCCCTTAATCATACGTTAGGCTCTGTGATATTCAGCTGTGATTTTTAAATTATATAATTAATACTCATATAATAGTGCTTATAATATATTAAAGTGTTATTAAATAGAAAAAACAAAGTTTGTATTTTCTAAAATGCTCCACCGTTTACAAAAATTTGACAAGCTACATGGAAACTGAACTTTGACAAACAAACAAAAGTGTTGCCTAGTTACATAATCCGTCGGAGCAGATTGTATTGAAATGTCTACTTGAACAAGTTCATTTCACATTCTTTCTGCCAACTGGAAGGAAAAGCACTTTCAAAACAGGCGTAGCTTTCCTTTTCAGAAGGAAAACGTTCCAACCACAAAATAGTCAAGTAAGCTTAAAATGGGTTTGCCACAAATGTGTATGCCACAAAGTAAAAAAAAAAAAAATCAGGGTGGTGTGAAATACATAAGAAAATAATATTACAGCTACCAATATATAAATTGATTAATTTATTAGTATAATGTTTATTAATCCCTGGCGATGGTCATTAGATCATAGATCAACACGTTTAATGAGCTACCATTCCGTATCTTGACTATTTGCGTGTCAATTAAAGATTGAATCTTGTCCTAGATGGAATTCTAACCCAATCACGGGAGTCTAAAGCAATCACGGGGTAGGTTTCTCAGCATAAAGTGCTTCATGCCGTAACTTTATTGATCACTAATTTTCCTAAAAAGTAAAATCGTATTTGCATAAGGAGAGACTATAATACCTAGGCCTTATTTATTAAATATGGATATTATTTATGAACACCAGCCTCGTGGTATAGTGTTCAGAACTCCTGGCTGCTGCCTGGAGGTATCGAGTTCAATTCCCAGCAAGTACCTGGGGATTTTTCTACAAAAAGGAATGATTCCCTTATTCACCAGGGTTTTGTAAATTAGGCCTAAGCTAGGTTAAGATCTTCATTGGCTCTACACCGTCATATAAACACTACCATCATCCTTTCACCTCATTGGGACATGGAAAGATCCTCCACGAAAAGGATGTACGATTAGATTAGTACGTTTAGGCACCCGCTGGCCAACGCTACATAAATACTGGCTAATCTTTCCGCGAAATGAATTACAGATTTATGTCATAATAATAATAATAATAATAATAATAATAATAATGATAATGATAATGATAATGATAATGATAATGATGATGATGATAATAATAATAATAGTAATTATTATTATTATTATTATTATTGTTATTATTATTATTGTTATCCGGGGCTACTATTAAGACAAAAACATAATGTGTACATTCAGTTAAGGAACTATATTCTATTTAATTATATTATAGTATTTGTTTAATTAGAAGTCCATCTCTAATATTTATTATTTTTTTTAAGGCTTTGAAATCAGTATTATATTTTCTATAAGCCTCATTGATGGCCTCACTGTCTAAGATGTCAACCTTTAATTAATACCATTGTCAATGACAGGGAAGCCATGGGTGAGTAAAATATTTGCCAGGTTTGTTGGGGTGGTTTTCCACATGTGATTTATCACAACGGTTCTTTCATTAACTCTCCACGTTAATGCGTTAGCTTATGTCGTTAATAGCTCTCTGTTGAACATAATAATGAATGTGAACCAGTTATTTTATAAAAAACATTTTTCAAACATTTCATCAATGTGTTATTTAAACATACCATCTTAGGAAAGTTAGCTCGCTCCTGGTCACTAGGTTCGAGCGGGTTTTTGTGTTTAACTCTTTAATCATTTCGCTAGCATCCATCCCATAATGTATTAATTTGTTTCTTCCTCACCTTTAAGCTGTCATGACATGTCAATCACATTAATTTTCCTTTTTTTTAAAAAAAAACCTTCGAGTGTTGAATGGCCTAAGCCCTAAAGGACCGGCTACACGGAGCCGCAACGCACTGCATTTTTCTGGTGGAATGCTATCCATGTTTTTAAATGCAAGTGGCTACACGAGTCCGCACCGCACCGGCGTGGACGAATCGTCGAGAGAGTATTGCTCCGCACTTTTGCGGCGCGGTGCGGACCGTATGGCCACTACCACCAGAAATAAATGTTCGGGAGCTTCCGAAATTTGTTTTCATGCTAACCACTAAGCACTGTAGAGATGGGTGAAACAGTAATAGGCATCTTCACATCCGTTGCACGTGTGACGCTGTAGTCATTGTTTCCAACATTACGTACAAGATAAACAATGTTATATGCAACAACTTATTGAACAACATTCTTCTTCTTAATTATTAGCTAACTTAAAACTGTATTTCGTTACTAATAGCTAGCTTAATTTTATAAAAATAGGTGAAAACCTATCCAAGTAAAAATAAAAATACAAACTTATTTTTTAGTAGAACTCAGTCTATAAAGAATATAAAAATGGTTAGAAAATGCGGTGCGGCTCGTGTAGCTACTTGCTAGAAAATGCGGTGCGGTGCGGGGCGGCATCGTGTAGCCATACCTTATGGCAGGTGTGTCCAGCCCACGACCTCCGTGTTTGCTGTGTATGGCCTGCCAGGTAAAATTGAAATACTGCAAATTGTAGAAATAAAGAACAATTTAGGCTCTTGTCTCTGACGTAAATACTTGCTAATTTCCACGAAGTTTCCGAGTCGTAAAAACTCGAATAGTGTTACTTATGTAGTATATACATTTGTTAAAACTAAATAGTGATTCATTAACGCTTTATTATATTTAGGTCCTAGAAATCTCATGTATGGCCTCGGCTATCTCCTTGAGAACATTTGCAGCCCTTATTCGGGGAAAGATTGGACGTATCGTATACCTGCCCAAAGGCGTCACTATCACAATAGACTGAACCATGAATAACTGGGAGATCTGGGTTTGAATCCCAGTTGGTTGTACTAAGGATATTTCTCCTAAAGTAGTTTCCCACTCCTCTGCTATGCTAATACGGGTACATTTACACATCATTACTTAATTGACGTAATTAATAATATATATGTATAAATATGCATATATGTATGTATACGAATATATTAGAAATAGATAGTCATAAATATATATATATATACATATATATGTGTATATAAATAGTATATATAGATATTCCTACGTATAT
This sequence comes from Timema bartmani, assembly GCA_902151455.1. Lineage (NCBI taxonomy): Eukaryota > Metazoa > Arthropoda > Insecta > Phasmatodea > Timematidae > Timema > Timema bartmani. Next base: position 258,492 of record CABFWB010000110.1, on the reverse strand, counting down.
GTATGTATATGTGTGTACTAGTATAAATAAATTCAAGTCATGATAGTTGACATAAGTCGTTATGCAACTAAAAACCCTAACAAGGGTCTTCCACTAGTTTATACAAAAGACACAAAATGAATGTATATGAAGAAGAAAACAGAGTTTTAGGCCAGAGAAGCTTGAAAAGACAAGTTAGTGGTGCGGCATTATTGCTACTGGTAGTGGTAGTAAGCTTGGCGGTACTTCTGTTGAAGACGTAGAGACAGGCGCTGAAAACTTTGCACAAGCGCTCGCTCGCTCGCTCGCTATAAAATATTCCGCTGAGAAGATTTCTTCCTCCCAACCCCTTACTACCACCTCTTCCACATGGACCCCCTTCCCGCGTGGGCGAGATTTGCATAGGCAAACGTCACTCTCTTTCTCTGTAAAATAAGACTTCTTCTTTAACTTTACCCCAACCCCTTCCTTTCTTTTCTATCTTCTTTTCCTTTTCTAGTTATTTAGTTCTTTCTTTTTCTCACCCTTTCTTTAACTTTAAAAAAAGGTTATTTTATTTCAACTTGTGTCCATATTTCTTTTTATCTCTCTTTATTTTTTTTTTATTCCCAAGAATTATTTTTGTGTTTTATTCAAGAAAATTAAAATGTAGAGGGATGATTGAATGGGGCGAGAGAATATCATAGTTTGAGGATCTTTATATCACTTTTTTTTTGTGAAATCAAGATTGAGTACCAAAATAAAAATTAAATGAGTGGCTATGAAGATTTATATTCCATTGATGAACAAACAAGTTAGCTGATAAAATATTGATATCTTAACTTCGACATAAAATGCATATTTATCTAATTTTTTTTATTTATATATAGAAAATGGACTAACTTAATATTTATTTATTTCTCTTACTATATCATGAATCAAAACTTTTGAACTATAATTAACGAAATTCAAACAAGCTCTGCACGTTACAACTCTAAAGGCCTGCGCACACCAATGTGGGATATAGAGTGGTAGCGGAACGCGGGAACGAACGCGAGAATTTATGGCGGGGAAAAGATTGGCGGGATTGAGCGTGGTCACACCATAGCGAAGAAATTCGCGGTAGTTCAAGGAAGGATACCAATGTGTTTACAGATCAAAAAATCAATAAATCAATAGTAGAATGTAGAAACCATGTGTGATATCGGGACCTTTGGTAAGTTTATGAATCGATTGGGGACGAAAAGGATTACCTACCCATGGTCTGAGGCGACACACTCACGATAAACTGGACTACTGATGACGGGAGAGAGGGTGGATGGGGGTGGATCAAGGGCCTGTTGTCGAGGAGGGGGGAGGGGGATTTATTTTCATATGACTCCTTAAAGTGACATTATGATACAACACCACCGTTTGCAACCAACTGCCAAAACGACTAGCGGGACTAGGGAAAACTTTGCATGCAGCGAACCACGTGAGACGACGCTGCAATCCCGCGCTCGCAAGCACAATGGATTTATTCGCTCCGGTTAGTGAACGCCTATATGCCGCTATTACATTGTTATTTCACGCGAATTTTGCTCCCACTCCCGCGCCGGTCTACGCAGGCCTATATATGCCTAGCATAGAACAGGCTTAGTTCAATTTTATAGGCATATAGCTCATAGCATTTTGGCTAGTAAATAATAAAAATATGGTTAGGAAAAATCACTAAGCTCGTGTTTGAAACTAAATGTAGGTTTTGATTTTTCTCCACATCTAAGTACCCGTTAGGGCTAAACGCGTGCATTATTTACGTTAAGGATTTATAAAGGTGGAATTGTAGAGAATATATATATATATATATAAGTATATATATACTTATATATATGTATATATATATATGCACACACACACACACCCGAATTTGCATGGAGTAAGTAGGAAACCGTTTAGAAAAAACAGCCATATTACAACCGAACAGGATTTGAACCTTGCTCTGCCAGTCACCAGCAAAGCCTATTATTTTTCCTTTTTTTAGCACCGTATCTTACTACCTATTCATTTTGTATGCCTATATCATTATTATTATTACTATTATTATTATTATTATTATTATTATTATTATTATTATTATTATTACTGTAACCTACAATTGTAAGAATATTACCGAAAATAAATTTAAATGATGCATTCTTTCGTACTCGTCTCTCTTTTATAATAGTTTGGAACCAAGTTTTCAAAAATCTCTTTACAGCAAACGATCTTAATAATTAAGTTTTCTCCTGAAAAAACAAATGTATAGATTTGCTAATCATATTAAATTATCTTTAGATGTATACTTTGATAAAAATTAATAAGCCCATTTTTAGAACTTAATATTTTTGATAAATCTATTTTTTGTTAACAACCCTTAAATGATTTGTTTTATGAAAATAAACTTACATTCTTATTAAGTTTAAAAAATATTTCCCAGATGCCCATTTTGAACAAATCGTTAATGCCATTTTCATTATTTTGAGTTTTTAAAATTTAATTATTAGTGTTAATAGTAATATTTGTTTATATAATTTTTTTGAACATGATTTACATCTACCAGATATCTAATTTGAACATAATCGTAATAGATATTTTCTACATTAAATTTTTTTTCAATAATAAGCCAAATTTAAACTCCCCTTGGTTGAAGATTTCTCCTAACAACCAGTAGACCCATAAAATATTATTTTTCATATCCCAGTATTTGCGCTAGACCTTAAAATAGACTTGACATTTTTTCTTCAAGTAAAACTACTTTGGCGCTCCCCCTTAAATTTGAAACAATTGATATCTGAACGATCACGAAATTCCTAGAAAAACATCTCAACATTTGCCCCCTTCATCTCTGTGTTCTTGACGCGGGGAGATATGGTTTCCTTGTGGTATCCAGGAATATAGCGAAGGATGTCGACGAAATGTCGTGGGTAAATAACCCTAAAGGTATGGCTGGGCATGGATTAAGGGAAACAAGTATCACTCCCTTCATCAACCCCACAAATATACATAGATGGGCACACGGGAAAAGGCGTCAGTTTTGTATAATCTGTTTCACCTATTACGATGAGCTCATGGTTTGATTCCCGGTCAGGTGATCTAAGGTGTTTTTTATTAAATAGTTTTCCGCTATGTCTCCACATAAATGCGAGTACACTTAATATAAATTCCTCCTTATCTCACATGTTTAAATATGCATACAGCTCTGGAAGGATAGCAATAAAAGAAGCATAAAAAATATTACTAAGGACCATTTTGAAAAAATCTAGAGGAAAGTAAAACGTTTATGTAAATGCCTTTAAAGATTTCCCAATTTTTTAAAAGCGACCTGACTCTAAACTTAGGAAACAAAAATAGGCGAAGCACAAATTATTTAAAGTTCACTTCAAGTGTGGTACCAAGCGCTAATAACAACTAGCTTGTAAATAGTATATGAGAATATTTTTTATAAAATATGTAAGCAAATACTGTTTTTAAATAATGAAAGAGATAACAACACATTAATACAATTTGGTTCTACTCATCCACAGAAATTTACCATAGGCTATCTGTATGATCACAACAAGGCTTGTTAAGCTTATGTAATCAGAAATTTTAAAATTACACTTTCTGAACAAAATTATTCTATAGGTACACGACCTAGAACTAGCCAAACATTAGAACATAAAAAAACTCCAGTGTACCTGGGGAGAATACATTAATGATACATTTTCTGCTATGTTGGAAATTGAATCTAAGATTCCCTATCTTTGTAGTCAGATGAGCGAAATACACTGCTAAGGTGTTGGGCCTGGGGTCATTAACACCTTTATCTCAAATTTAAGGATAAGGAGAATAAATGAGGGGAAATGCACCTGTATTATCGCAGTGAAAGCAACATATCACTATACTTAACTTCAATGTCATCTGACCGGAATTGGAATCAAGACTTATTTATAGAGAGTGGCGAAGTTCAATTCGAGTCTCGCAACTTGGACCACTTGAGCATCGCTTCTGGGGGAATTACTGACCCCTTGGACAAATTATAAATAGAGTTTTAGTACTCGGTTTGTGGAAGCCTAGAGAAACAATGTTTAAACAAACACAGGGCTGCAACGCACAGAGAAAACGGGGAAAACACAGAATATTTTACAAAACACTTAAAGAATAATTTATTATTTTGAATTTAAAACATTTAACTGCAAGCTTTTAAATGGTCTTCTCTTTGACTGGAGGGAAAAAACAAACTGAAGAACTAAGCATGCTGATTATATTAGATAACACCCCCCACCCTTTCACCCTCTGCCCTTATTTTCATCCATACAAAATAAAGTTAATTAATAACTGCATACATTTACCGGTGAAGGTCAAATCATCCAGTTCTAAGCTTTACACGATTTCATGAAAAAAGAAATTTAATTTTCTAGGCCTATACTATTCTCTAAAATACCTGAAAAAATGGAAATTTATTCCGAAATAGCTGGAAAAACCAGGGAATTTTGAATAAAATAAACAGTGGAAACCCTGAAACATATTTCCTCCTTCCCAAGTTGGTAGATCTAAGTTGATTTGGGAAATTATTTTAGTAACATATTTAGCTCTTTATCATGACGAATAACTTAAGTTCATAAATAAAAATAGCATACGTAAAATGGTGGTTATTTGTTATTATAGCGATAAATTGTTGGAAAAAAACACTTGGAAAGTTAAGATTAATTTACAAAGATTCACAAAACCATATCTTATATATAATGTATTAGTGTATCGGAAAAATAAGTCGACATCGGTGGTCTCGATGTAAAGTGCTCGCCTCAAAACCTTATTTTAGTGGGTTCACATCCAGTTGAGGTCGATGGATATTTTTTTAGCGATACATTTCCGTAGTAAATCTTCCTTCGAGGAGGAAGTAAAGTCATCTATCCCATGTTGATTGTGGCACGTAAAAGAATCCGGGAGGGTATGTGAACATACTTTAAAAAAAATTGATAAAGCCTTTCTTATACGCCCTCTAATAGAAATTCATTGTAGAAGGCATTAGGGAATAAGCACATTTTCTGAACTCCCCTACTACATGGGATTTCCACCAGATGGTGCAGACAGCAATAACCACCCGAAGGGATGAGTCCATGCCCAGCTCCGAATGAAGAGAGGTCACATCAAACCAACCTTCAGGTTGCATACTTAAAAAAGAAGAAAAATTAGTTGTTAGCTAATGAAGGTTTATTTTATATTTGAGAACAACACAAATTTGATTTATAACTTATTGATTCATAAATGTATTGTGTTTAGTGAACCTTTTAAATATCTATTTTAATTTCCATGAAGCGTTTAAGAATAAATTAAATAGTTTTTGTTTTCATTTGTATTAATAAAACAAGGTTAGTACTATAAAAACAATGTATTTATAATATGTGCCAGCATTATGATATAATATTTTAGTTAATTTTCATCTACCCACACTAGCGAGTACATGGTTGAAGTCACCAGTCTGGTCTGATTTTTTCAATGACTTGAAGAGTTTGGGATTCAAACCCTACTAAAGTTGTTTTTCAAAATAGTTTCCTACTCTCTTTCTACGAAAATGCGGCTACATTCCCTCTAAATTTTACTTTCATCATCTTTATGTCCTTATTATAAACGAATTAAATCACCCTTTCATTTTATAAATGGTTTCTCACTCCTCTTCCACGCAAATAAGGCTGGCTACATTCACTCTGTATGACTTTATCATCCATATGTCCTTATTGCAAACAAATTAAATAACCCGAGCGGTTCGTAGGGCGAGGAGCAAAAAACCAATATATACATATATTTGATATTATTTACTGTATGGTATGGATATTTACAGATTACACTAGTTTAAGGATATATTTTGGTGATAAATTGTTTATTTAGCACGTTTAAGGTGGGGTGGAATAGAAGTTGAATAGTTTAGGTTTTTTTAGTGAAAATTTAAGATATTACTTCAGTAGATACGTTTAGTTAAATTTTCTACAAATATTAATCTCAACCGTTCTTGAATATATATTTCACGAGCAAAGTTGCATTTGCAGAAACATTTGCTAATAGGACGCAGTGCCAATATTATATATTATAATATTATTATTAATAATAATAATATTATATATTATAATATTATTATTAATAATAATAATAATATTATATATTATAATATTATTAATAATAATAATAATATTATATATTATAATATTATTATTATTAATAATAATAATTATTATAATTTAAAAAAATTAAACAAAAAAAAATCCTGATCAAATTCCATGATACCTATGACGGATATCCAAGAATTGTTAAGATTACTTTACGTGTGGGGGAGAGCAGGGGAGATGGAATGGTTAAGTTGAAGCAGGGAGGAAACATGTCCAGGGCCCCAAATTTGCCATTGATTTTAGCGATCTTACAAGTTTATTTTTTTTTAGCAATAGAACTATGTTTTGTTTTAGTTATTTTGTGACCAGTTTTGTATTGAATACCTAATTTAAGCTCCAATATAAAAATCAAGCCAAATTTAAAAAAAATTTACTCTCTCATTACCTTAAGGGTAGAAAAAGTAATGTGATCTTCAAAAAAATTTAACTCGAGATTTTGATGAATTTTGACGTTTAATGACCCCCCCGAATCTGAAAAAGTGGTTTTAGCATTTTCTTCTGTCTGTCTGTGCCTCAGAGTAGAGGCAAAGCTATTTTACCAATCGGGCTCAAACTTGATATATCTAGGGTTTTCATAAGATTATCCCGAAGGGGTTTTGCAATCGGATATATAACCCTAAAATTAAGGGTAGTTTCTTTAGGGCGAAAAGAAAAAAAACAATTGATTTTCTCAAAATCGGCTCTAACTATTTTGAATAAATTTCATTTCTAGGCATTGATCAATATTACAAACAAAATTGATACTCTCAATTTTTCGTCCAAATAACTTTAAGGGCTCCAGTCTGATGCCTTAAATCTAATTTTTTTATCATATCTCCGTAAATCTCTGGATATATGATATTAATTATCATTGCAAATATGTATATCTATTTAAAATAAAAATATTTTATTTGAAACATATTTTTATAAAACCAATAATTTGGAAGATACACGCGCATATATATATATAATCTTTACGAACACTAAAAGCAAAGAATTGCGACCGTTAAAAAAATATAACCTGATATGTTGATGGATGTTAACGTTTCATGATCCCTTAAGCCCTAAAATGTGGTTTTCATTAAGCCGTCTATCTGTGTGTCTGTTTAATCCTAAAATTAAGAGTAGTTTAATAAAGGGCAAAAAGAGAAAAAAATCGTCTCTAACGATGTTGATGAAAATTCATATCTAGGCGTTCATTAAGATTATATATAAACTGGCTATTTTCATTTTACCATGAAAATGTGTGTTAGGGTACTTTAGAGAAGCTGAGATTTCCGTATCTCCGTATCTATTTGAGATACTAAATAACTTATCATTGCAAAATTGTATTACTATTTAAAATTTAAAAAAGGTGACCTGGTGGTCTAGGGGTAAGGTGTTGGACTTCTGTGCTGAGGGTCCGGGGTTCAATCCTCGGTCCCGGCACAGATTTATCTGATTGCCAAACCCTTCCTTCACGTCTGACAAGACGTGTATTAATCACAAATTGTGAATGTTTGGAATGCCAGGCCTCCACCGTGGTTCAGATTCCACGTTAAACTGTAGGTCCTCCATTTCATCTCACAATCACCCTACCATTGCACATTAGAGTAAGTGAGTAAAACCCGAACGGGTAGTAAGACGCGATGCTAATAATAATAATAATAATAATAATAATAATAATAATAATAATTATTATTATTATTATAATAATAAAATACTTTTATTTGAAATGTATTTTTTTTAAACCAATAATTTCTGAGATATTGGCAAATATATTAATACGATTTTGTGAGCTTTAGTTGTAAAGATATACCACTTAAGTCTTAAAGCATTATCTCTAATACGATAAAGTAAGGAAATAATTAAGGCTCTCAAAAAGTTTATGTTATTTTTCCTCAAACCTCTTAGGGGAAATATTTGTACAGCAATGATCTATGTCTATCATTTTAGACTCAACATTAAATATTTACCTTTTTTATTAGTCTAAATTTAACAATGGGAAATTTAACAGCAATGTGGTAACCATAAGATGTGCAACCTCTAATAAAATTAAGAAAATCTTAACCGGAAGTTGAAATTTTAATACGAAGTGTTAACGCTTGTGGACCAAATACTGATCTTTCTTTTGGTCCAAATATACAAATGAGGACTTTAATACATTAAAAATGAATTATAAAATTTAAAATCATGAGTAAAAAAAAGCTTTACATAAGTATAACGTAATTTCTTTCTACAGTTTTCTAGTGTAAATTATTTCATTTCACATATGTAACGAGTTTTGAGTAAATATCTCCATTTTTAAACAATGGAGTGAGTAAGTCTGTGTGGAACTCCGTACCATTTATTTGTATATGCCCTTGGTGATATCTACCCTCATCTCTGTATGGGTGAGTTAACCAAACGTATCTCATGAAGCTATATTTTATTTACGTTGAGCAATTTTTTTTTGCAATAAAAACTATAAATTACATATCATATTACACGTTATCTTGCACCCCACATTAACACGTGGATGCCCAAATTAATACTTTTCTCCTAGCCCTAGCTACTTAATTATTTTGTAATATAGGTGTAACAGAATGAGTACATGCACAAAAACTTTTTTTATCCATAGTATAGAATAAAAATCCTCTAGACGCTCTTATAGCTTCCCTAACCACACTGCTATGGGAACTGGTCACCTTTAATAACGATCTATTTAAGAAATTGTAAGTCACTGGTTTAATTTTCATAGCTGTTTTTCTAGGGCCAAAACACTTCTCCACCATTAAGTGGACACATTCAAAGTGACGTGTCTCCCATTCAAAGGGGGAGAAAAAATCATTAGCTAATGTCAAACTTTAAGCTATTCATCTCTATACCTGGCTTCTTTATGTCCGGTTGTGTACTAAGTTGTGTACTCAGTTGTGTATTCAGGTGTTGGAACAGGTGAATTTGTTTCAAAAGCTCTTTATATCGAGGGTTGAACCACTTTCTGCTAAGACTTTAAAAAAAATAGAAACATATTTTATTTTTGCGTTCAACATTGATAACGTTTTTCTATGTTATTAGTGTGTTTTTTCTTAGCACCACGTCATACCATCCGTTCGGGTTATACGCTTATGTACTAATTACGTTAATGTTTTTAGGGATTTTGATGGTTAAATTTAGAGGAAGTGTACCCAAATTTGCTTGGAGGGAGAGTGAAAAACCTTTTTTGGAAAAACCACCCTCATTACACCCAACCAAAATTCTAGCCTCGATTTCTCCGTCATCAGTGGTTTAGTCCACTGTGAGAGTAGCACCGTAGATCATGCGGCCACCGAAGTGGGTGTTATTTTATAAATATTGATAGTAACTATCAAAAGCGATAGTTGAAGATCAAATTACTTGACGTATGCATATGTTACAGTAGTCCTGGTGAACATTTTATAATGGTCGTACGGTCCTCCCTAGCAAAAATACAACCTATCGGGATAAACGCATGAAATATTGATTAATAAGTTGTAATATTTTAGTAAATCTACCCTCATTTTCTTGGAGGGGAGTAGGAAAACAGTTTTTTTAAATCTCAAGAAACACTCCTGGGATACGCACTTGAGCTCCCCATTACAACAATAGCAGAAGACATCCGACGTCTTAATCCACGTGACCACTGGTGTGGGCTCCCTAGAAGCACTATAATCACAAATGCCGCGGCTACCTAGGGGCCACAGAATACAACTAGATCTAATAGTACTGAGCTCAGGTGTAACACCTATCACTGAGACCCCTATCAGTGGGCACACGCACTAGAATTCTAACTCATATAGTTTGGGTTGATGGTGACAGGGAGGTTAGGGTAAGAATCACGGCTGGAAGTAATATGACGGATTTTCCTTAATTATCTTTGAAATTTAACCTCTAAGTAAAACGATAATACGTTTTACTCTAAACTCCACCTCACTCATTCCTACAAGCTTAGTGTAATTTAATGTGGATAATCTAGATGGGTAGTAAGACGCAAGGCAAAGGGAAAAAAAAAGCCAATTACTAAAGGTGGGTGACACAAATATCTCATGAAAACCTTGATGACAGTGCCCGTCCTCGTTCCTCCATGAGAAAGCAGAGTCAGAAACGACGTGAGTTTCAGGGTAAAGGAGTTGAAGGCGCTTGAGTGAAAAAGACGAGAGGGGGGGGGATGAGGCGAGTGTTGAGGGGACGTGCGCCCCCTTGAGGTGTTCCTGAATTGATTGGCGGTGTCGCGGCCTTACAGACAAGACGTGAGGCCCGGAGCGGCGGTGACGCTTTGCGGTCACAACGCACCCACGCCTGCGTTGACGTAACGCGACGCCGTACGCCTTAAGGCAGCTTGCTTTATGTTTTGATTGTCGTTGTTCAACTACTACACGTTTTCATCAAAACAGTTTCAAGTCAACTTTATACAAAGAACTTTGAGCATTGTGTTTTTAGAAATATGTAATACCATCTAGATGTGAAAAGGTTGGTTATCATTATCATTTCAAGAGCTTAAGGTGAAATAACTGAACAACTTGCAACATTTAAGTTTAAAAAAGTAAAATGAGCAATATGTGTTACTACTTGTCTTAGGCTAGCGGTTCCCAAACTGTGGTTCGCAAATTCCCGGGAGTTCGCGAAATCTTCCAAGGGGTCCACCAAAATATTTCTGTAATGGCGGATTTTTGCAGCACTTTGTGAGAAAATGGGGAAACATTTAAAACGCTTATTGTCTCACACTGAAGTCAGGTGGTTATTTCGAGGTAGAACTCTTACAAGATTTTTTGAACTTAAACATAAAGTTCTCGTTTTTCTAACAAACCGTCCCTTTCACAAAGCCAAGTGCATGCAAGAACAAATTTAGCTCCAGCCTTTTGCCTATTTGGCAGATATTTTCTCAAAAATGAACAATTTAAACCTATCTCTTCGGGGGTCGAATATTAACGTTTTTACTGTGCAAGACTGTATTGAGTCGTTCATAGAAAAAACAAATTTTGCGAAAAGTGTTTAATTAGCAATCAAACGGAGTGCTTTGATACCCTTCACGACTTTAATGTAAAAATCATATTTCTTTGGAATAAAATGTTAAGAACATGGCCATAGAACACTTGAAGAGACTTGGAAAAACCTTAAGAGAATATTTCTCAGCTATGTCCAATAATAACAACTGGATTCGCAATCCCTTGAAAGAGAGAGCAGTTTTGGAACTCTCCACATTAAGCGTGAGTGAAAAAAGAGCAGCTTCTTGAAATTTCCACTGATTTTGAAATAAAGGTAAGCTATAAATCTTTGTCATTAATTAGTTTCTGGTTAAGTTTAAAGGAGAAGTTCCAAGTGTTAGCGAATAAAGCTATTGCAGCTTTGTTACAATTTTTTCTACGTGTTTGAACAAGAAATCTTTTTCTTCACATGCCTATTTAAAAAATATATACAGAAACAGGTTCCGTGCTGAAAGATACTTGAAATTTTATCAATCGTCTATGGTTTCTGACTTTAAAGTTCTGTGTCATCCAAAGCTGGCGAATCCTTCTCATTAAGGCACGTGAAGAGGTTAGTAGCTGTTAAAACCTGTAAACAATTTTGAAACTTAAATTGGCATGGAGTTTTGTGATTTTCAGTTATGTCAAAGCTGCAATTTCTAGTACACATTAAAAAAAACTTGTGAAATGTGATAATATTGTGACAGTAAAGATAAGAAAATGTTATTGCACTACTTTGCTTATTTAGATTAAGTTTTAATTTTAAAAATAAATTTATAATATTATTTGAGCTTGTACTTAAGTAGTATCATTATTATTCCATTATATTTGGTGGGGTATCACAAAGTACCTACTGGAGCAATAATAGGTTAATTTAAAGATATTAAACATTTTGATTACAATAAGTGACTAGATTTTATAAAAATTAGGTATAAAATTAAGTGCGTGGCTATGGATATTTACCAGGGGGTTCGTGCAACTCAGATGTTTGTGAAAGGGGTTCTCGAGTCGAGAAAGTTTGGGAACCGCTGTCTTAGTCTATTACTATATTCACAATAAAATAATATAGACAATGAAAGTAGAATTTTAGCGAAAAAAAAATTTCTGCTTTTGTATGAAGGGTAAAAAAACACCTTTAGACACTCGGATTTGATTTTAACCGCGACCATCCTGTCACTGACAGTCCTGACCAAACAATCATGGCCTTGAGTATTTTCAGGCTTAAAAAAAATTCATAATGTTTATTATTTTTATTTTTAGTCTATATAGAGAACGTATTTATTCGTAAAAAAAATTCATAATGTTTATTATTTTTACTTTTAGTCTATATAGAGACAGTTTTTATTCGTAAAAAAAAATTGGCTCATGGTAGTGACGAATCTAAAAGTTTTTTATACCCCCAAACCCAAAAAAGTGGGTCTTACAATCTGGTCTCTCTTTATGTCTCTCTGTTTGTCCATGAAGCTACATGATTTGGTTAAAACTTGATATTTAGATGTTATATGGTCATTGTTCAGGGTTTTTTTTACATACAAAAATCCAACCTCCAAAATAAGGGAAGTTAAAAATAAAGGTTCTAAGAAAATGAAATAATTTTTAGAATACCCCAAATGGGTTATCTTAAAATTCATATTCTGAAAGTGCACGAAGCAAGTAATAGCAATGTATATTAGTTTTTCACGGAGACAATTTTTAAATGGAAGTTCACTAGGACTGATTTTTAAAAATTAAAAATTTTGATAATGGTTCTAAAATTTTTGTTTAAAATGGATATCTTGGGAGTGTTTGAAATGAAAAAAAACTTTTCACTTATTTATCGGGAGGTAAAAAAAATTTTTAAGGATAGTTTACTAATGACAGAGTTTTCAAAATTTGAAAATCTCCAAAGTAACTATTGTTTTTGTTCAGAAATGTGTCTTGTAGCATATAACAAATAAGAATTTATGTTCGTTTTTTAAAAATAAATATATATACATATTTAGTTATTTTCGTCAATCTTATGACAATCTATAATATATTATATGAGGAAGGGTGTACAATTATTATTGTGTCATACGATTTTTTCCCATTTTGTATGTCTCCTGGCATTATTAAAAGGACATAGACCTAGGTTGACCACACCTGAGCCACAAAGGGACTTCTCTACCCTTCTGCTTAATACCTCCTTGGGATTAATGTTGTCACAAGTATTAATCCTGTGGTATTAGTGAGAAGCGAGCACCCCTTTTGCAACACCTCCCCCACTTGTGTAGGCCTCTTGTGCTTTTTAGAGATGATTTAGCTATTCTGATATATTATCTTATTAGTACCGACAATGCAAGGGCTATTATAGTTAAAATCTAAGGGTTAGAGGTGAGGGGGCTGAGCCTAAATACATCTGTATGCACATGATGAAATTATAAAGAAAACACCCCCAGTATCTCTTAAGGGTTCAAGTCCCAACTGTTCTTGTCAACTATTACCGCGAAATGAGAATAGAATGTTCCTGAGAGCTCAGCTAGTACTGCGTGTGCTATTCTCTTGTTTTAGGTTCCATTGGCATAGTCATTATTTAATTATAGCCACAAAAGATTAGCGAACATTTTTTATAATAGCTCCGAAACTATTTGAGATATGAAATTATTTAGCATTACAAATATGTATATATATTTATAATACAGATATTTTATCCGAAACATATTTTTATAAAATCAATAACTTTCAATCTATACGCAATTATATGAATTTTTTTAACTTTTTGGACATTAAAGTTTAAGTATTGCGACCGTAAAAAAAAACTAACCTGAAATGTTGATGGATGTCGACGTCTCATGACCCCCCGAACCCTAAAAAATAGTCTTTGCAATGCCGTCTGTCTGTGTGTCTATAAAAACTTAAAATTAAGGGTAGTTTACTGAAGGGCGAAAAGAGAAAAATTTGGTTTTCTCAAAATCTGCTCAAACGATTTTGATTAAAATTCGTATCTAGGCGTTGATTAAGATTATAAATAAACTGGCTATTTTCATTTTCCTATGAAAATGATTTTTAGGGTACTTTACAGAAGCGTTAATTTCCGTATCTCCACAACTATTTGAGAAACTAAACAACTTATCATTGCAAAATTGTAGGACTATTAGAAATAAAAAACTTTTATTTGACATATATTTTTATAAAAGCAACAGTTTCTGAGATATTTGCAAATATATTAATACAATTTTGTGAGCTTTAGTTGTAAACATATACTACTTAAGTCTTAACGCAATAATTCTCCAATGCCATAGAGTAATTAAATATAAGTATCTAAAAAAGTATGTTATTTTTCCTTAAATCTCTTAGGAGAAATGTTTGCATAGCAATGATCTATCTCCATTTTAGACTCAATAGTCAATATTTACATTTTTTATTGGTCAAAATGTATAAATGAATAATTAAATATCAATGCGATGACTTGAAGATCTGCAACACCTTATAAAATGTTAAAATTTTAACCAGAAATCGAAATTTTAATACGAAGTGTTGACCCTTGTGGAAGACATTAAACTGTTTGAAATGCTCTTAGGTGGACAAAGATGCGCCTCTTTTCTCATTGATTATATATCATTGTATATTATTTTATGTGTGTTCTTATGTGGAGTGGTGATGATACAATGTACATTATTCCGTTCAGAAATCTTACGAGTTTATAGAAAGAGAGAGAAAGTCTGTGCGGTGTGCCGTACCATTTATTTTCTTACCTTTTTAGCCCCCCCTCCTCCCAACCTGTGCTACGTAGGTTTTCTCACCAATAATGAATGTCATATTTTCATAGAGAAGTTGTGTGATACTAAAGGAGGGATTCAGGTTTAATAATTCTTAAAATCCATTTTAAATCCTTATTAAAAATAGTTTCAGAGAGTCTTATTATTCATACCGACATAAATACGTAAAGATCTTATTCCTCAGGTTCATGAGGAAAAACCTCTGCTATACTTATGTTATGGCTGTCAGGTTTGCGACCTCAGTAAGAGCCATACGCACTACTATGTGCTGAGTAGGATTGCCCTTTTCTGTAGTGGAGCTACATGATGATGTTAAAGTGCTCACATACGATGTTTGACGCTGGGGTATGACATCTTTCTTAATATCGTGCAATTTTTTATAGCCATACTATCATCATATAGAGAGATAATTAAACTATTCTAGGCATCCAACTTTTCTAAATTATATTTAGGATTAATCTATGATTTTACTTTAATTAACTTATCAATACTTAAACTCATGTTTCGTTCTAACATCAATCCTGGATCCTGGCTTCACTATCGAAAAAGACTGAAGGGCCAATGAAGTGGATATCGGGTTTCAAATACTTGTCGGGTCTACTAATGGTGGCTTTTCTTGAATTATTTTACATTCTATCTCCACGTTAATGGGGGTATATTACCTCTAAAATTTTACCTCCCTCATTTCTACTCCATTAGATAAATAAAATAAAAAATAACTAGAATAACTACAATTTGACTATACCACCCTACAAAATGTATACTAAACAGGTGGAATTTTAAATAAAGTCTACCAGAATTTGCATGGAGGGAGAGGAGGAAACAATCTAGGAAAAGCAACCCTCAGTAGATCTGACTCGTAGTCGAATTCTATCTCCCCAACATCGGCTGTCTAGTCTACTGAAAAAATGACATTTTCGACAATGCGGCCACCGTGGTGGGTATATAATAGCTGCATTGATATAAATACACACTAATTTCTCAGAAGAGAAAATATATAGGCTTTAACTGACCTACCTTTTGAAAATAATTAATGACATTTGAAGCTTTACTTTTCATAACATGCTGCTGGTACGAAGAAATAACACCATTGATGGACTCCTCAAACTTGCCTTGAGATAAATTCTGTACTTTTGCTTCATTCCATTTCACTACATCTTTATGAGACTCTCCCACAGTTTTTTTTTTCTAGATATCGCTTTTTATATGCAAGTAATTAACAAGTCTCCTCTTTTTGAAGAAACTATTTTGGTTTTTATACAAACACAAGCAATTATTCACGGCCTATGTAAAAAAATGTGCAGTAGGAATCTAAGTTATAATCAAACTCATTTACATTTATAAATTAAGGCCGCTTCGACTGACAGCTATTATCCAACTATAAGCACGTGAGGGGGTCAGTATATTGGACAAATTTAAACAAGTGCGGTGAGTATAAACATGTCACTGTCATGCGCATGAAAATATATGTTCTCGAATGTGTTTGGCGTTCGTAGTCTCGGGCAGACAATAACAACTAAGCGCATTCAAAATATTAATATACAAAAAGTAAGTGCTAAACTTGCATTTTCAACGCCACAGATATTCGGAAGTTATCTATAAGTATGTTTATCAAAGGTGAACACATAAACAATAATATTATTTTTGAACATTAGAATTTGAGTATAATATCTGTGTAACGTAACACTTTGATATACCCCACCTTCCCCCCCATGTAACAGTATGTAGGCATTAGGGCTCGGCCAGACTGACAGACATGCGAGTGAGCGAGCGCGCAAACGACTGGGTGGCCAGACTGGCAAGCGTGCGAACGAGCGAACGAGCGAGCGAGCGCGTGATTAGCAGATAGTTCTCGTTAGTTGTTAACGAGGAGGCTCCGAATCTTGGCTGAGTGAACTGAAGGGGGTTTTAACAAGTGATTTATTGTTGTGGTTTTCTAATCCTCTCTCCACGCTAATGTTGATTCTTATTTGTGTAATAAATATACTCTCTACCATTGAATAAACATAAATTATTACTAAACCTTGGGCTTAAGTTAACCTTAACCAAAAAAACAACACAACAGATGTAAACATCAAGACTCTTACAATAAAAAAAACAATCTTCGGGGTGTCCTCTGGGTGGTTTGAAACGAGCAAGGAACTATTTACACCAGACTGTACCCTGAAATAATCTCCTTCCCCTCTCTACACCCACCTGTCAGACGCTGCGGATCCCCATGACTCGTCCAGGTTGCTGTCCAGGAAGGTAACCTACAGTGTGTAAGTCGGGGGAGCGGGTATTATATCAATGAAAACTATGCAGTGATGAACGGAAATTGCGGTATGCAAAAAAAAAGTTACAAAAAAAAAAGAATTTTTTGCCAGGGACTATATTTTCCAGGTTTAGGACCTATAACTTTATTTTAAAGGACACAAAAATAAAAAAAAAATGTTGCCCTGCCTACCAGACGTCATGGTAAATTATAATTATAATCCTTACAATTTACTTAGGGTATCAACTTAACAGATTAATCCTAACTTAGGTTATAACATAATAAAACATAAAATACAACAATAAAAAAAAATAACGCTGGCTTTGCACGGTCCCGAACTCATGACCTGTCCAGTTTAGATCTATATCTTCAGGGAGAGTGAAATTGCTGTGAAGAGTTGGAAGCACTGAATAATCTTGTAGAAAGGAAGAAATATGTAAGTTTTTGGGGTGCCTTTTATGTGTCTTAGTTCAGGATCAATTGAGGAAAAAAGTACATATATTCTTATATGATTTAAAGTATTTAAAAAAAATTGTGGAATATCACCCTGGGTTTTGTAGACACCGTAAATCATGGAGTAGCCATCGAGGATGGCCACGAATGGTTCATCTGCGAAGACAGCAGACTCTTCTTCATCATGAACCACGAGTTAGCGTCGGTCCATTATGGTTTTCTCTCCTTCAAACTTATCTTTACTTCGGAGCACCGATTCGACACACCATCTCTTCCCGTCACTTTTAGCGCCAGTTCTCTTCTCCCACCTTTTTCGCCTCCCAGCATCAATTCCGCGGGCTTTGATAAGGCCCCGCCGGTAGCATAAGGTAAAATTTTTGAAAACCAGGTGAGTTATAAAATAGAAATTCTCAAGAAAAGTAAAATAAACGGGACCAAGAAAGAAGACAGAAATAAAGTTGCTTTTAGGTTGTTTGGAATTTAGGATGGTACATAGTGGAGAAAAGGTCATAATTTGACCCGAAACATCCAATTTTAAGGTAGGGCGGGGGTCTATCAACCCAAACCATATGAGCATTATGCTTGGTATTTGAACCATTTGCTGACAGCTTGGAAACTCGGATCTGCTTTACGTGTTCCAATTTATGAAAATTATAATACTAGAGATGAATGGAGGGAAGTAGAAAGAAATCTAAGGAATCCTAAAAGTTATAAAAAAGATTAATATTGGGTCCACATATGACCTTGATTGTATAATGGACTGATTAACATAATGGCACTTAATTATACTGGCAGCTTGTCATAACCTTCGGTTACGGGGGGGCAGGGACACAGCGAGCCAACGCCTCAGCCTGCGCTGCCTTCGGCATGAAATAGCGCATAAATAGGCTGAGGCGTTGGCTCGCTGTGTCCCTGCCCCCCCGTAACCGAAGGTTATGACAAGCTGCCAGTATAATTAAGCTTCAAGGTCATGTATATAAAAGTCAACACATTTACAATATTTGTCTAGTATGCATCTACGTAACCACAAATATCTCGGTCCAGGTTCGAATCTTAACGACAATTTTCTTCCTTTAGACAAAGACGATTACATAGCGTATCTGCACGATGTTGCTTATGCTATAGCCGAATCTGAAGGTGATATTCGTGAAGCGGACACTCAGGCTATAAACGATTTTGTTAAAGACTTTAGTTCGAGTTATAATTATCATAGTATAATCGGTGCCGGTGGTTTAAGTTTAAAGTATCTAATAGAGAGTTTAACGGGTATATTATATCCACATATGCCTACTCCTAAAAATTGGGCAGCTATACGAAAGATCAACGCTGCTAGAGCCACCGCTAGAGAGACCCAGGTTCAACGCCCGGCTGTGAGTTCTACAGCAGCACCACAAGAAGAGGAGATAGACGACGTTATTGGCAATTTAGATCAGATAGACGAAGCTATTCGTAAAGCGAATGCCGGTACGTCATCAACTTCTAGTACCACAGAACCTCAACCAGGAACTTCAGGAATCAAACGAAAGAATATACCGGACAACAACATTACACCTGCCGGAAAGATGTTACGGTCTGGTAACGTGTATCCGAACGAACAAGAAACTAATATGGACGTCGATGCTACTAATCAGCTTGCTACTACTTCTAATCAGCGTGGTGGCTCTGGTGGTAGAGCTTCGTCGGGAGGCAAATTACATATCTTCAAACCGTTCTCTTCTCATCCGGATCCTGTCACGTTGCGGTTCCGTAAGCAGTTCAGATTTCGTTCCTACGCCTATGCCTGGAACGAATTTGATTTAAGTGTACCGAATAGTGCTACTCCAGCAGTGAATGAAATAGTAGGCAGAGAATTCATCACGTCCTTAGTTCATATCCCGATCGATTACTTACCATTATATATTTCACCTTCTGAATATAAAATGCTTGATGGATATACAAAAGTGTTTGTTAATGTGTGTAAAATGTCATTAATACCAGGTGGTTACAATTGTTCATTTGATACTAATACTACTTTAAGTTCTTCTGCAAGTGCTCAACATTATGTAGAGGGTAAATATGGGTATGGTTTAAATTCAAAATTTGTAGTTAGACCGAGATCAATTACATCTGAAGGTACTAAACCTATGATAATAAATGGTGTTAAAGACATTGATATAGTTAATGACCTTACTGCTAATCTATATGGGAATATACATAATCAAAATAATGTGCAGGGTAATTCATATCCTTTTTATACTGGTATTATCCGTAGTAGTGATGCTAACGCAAGAAAAAATAATTATGTTCAATCTAATGATTATGGATCTTTATTAATATCAAATTCATTATCAAAATTTAGTTTTCCGGATGCTTGTGCTGTTAAACATAGATTCTCTGAGATTTGGAAACCTTCATATGGTTTAATAAAATATCCGTTCTCTTCTCATCCGGATCCTGTCACGTTGCGGTTCCGTAAGCAGTTCAGATTTCGTTCCTACGCCTATGCCTGGAATGAATTTGATTTAAGTGTACCAAATAGTGCTACTCCAGCAGTGAATGAAATAGTAGCCAGAGAATTCATCACGTCCTTAGTTCATATTCCGATCGATTACTTACCATTGTATATTTCACCTTCTGAATATAAAATGCTTGCCGGATATACAAAAGTGTTTGTTAATGTGTGTAAAATGACATTAATACCAGGTGGTTACAATTGTTCATTTGATACTAATACTACTTTAAGTTCTTCAGCAAGTGCTCAACATTATGTAGAGGGTAAATATGGGTTTGGTTTAAATTCAAAATTTGTGGTTAGACCTAGATCAATTACATCTGAAGGTACTAAACCTATGATAATAAATGGTGTTAGAGACATTGATATAGTTAATGAACTTACTGCCAATCTATATGGTAATATACATAATCAAACAAATGTGCAAGGTAATTCATATCCTTTTTATACTGGCATTATTCGTAGTAGTGATGCTAATGCAAGAAAAAATAATTATGTTCAATCTAATGATTATGGAAGTTTATTAATATCGAATTCATTATCGAAATTTAGTTTTCCGGATGCTTGTGCTGTTAAACATAGATTCTCTGAGATTTGGAAACCTTCATATGGTTTAATAAAATATACTACTTGCGATAGAGGTTTGGCTCTTTTAAATTCTAGAATGGTAGATTCTAATGTATGGCATGGTAATTATTTAGACGTTAGTCCTAAACTTGTCGAGAATGTATATAGTATGCAACCTCAATACCAGACACAAACATATGTTCCTTCTGCTGCTGATATATTTAATTATCATCAAAGAATAGATAAAGCCGGTTGGGTTCAAAGAATGAATAACGGAGTACCTCGTGTGGTAGAAAGACCACCAGCAATGCACTTTGGATTAAGTCCGATTAAAGCAAATTCTCCGGCTAATGAAGATTCTTTTGTTCAAGCACATTGTGATTGGTATTTAGAGACTGAAATTGAAATGACCGGTTATTATGATAATGTTACTTCATTATTGAAAAATCATTCTACTCATGATCAATTGTTTTATATCGATCATGGAGAAATGTATTATACTTATAATAATCCTGAAATGTATAATAATTTGACAATAAAAACAGGTACTGCTACAATGGTGTTCCACGTGTTGTTGAAAGACCTCCAGCAATGCATTTTGGATTAAGTCCAATTAAAGCAAATTCTCCAGCTAACGAAGATGCGTTTGTTCAAGCTCATTGTGATTGGTATTTAGAGACTGAAATTGAAATGACTGGATATTATGATAATATTACTTCATTGTTAAAGAATCATTCTACACATGATCAATTATTCTATATCGATCATGGAGAAATGTATTATACTTATAATTAATCCTGAAATGTATAATAATTTGACAATAAAAACAGGTACTGCAAAGTAATTATTTGTTTTATTTATTAATAATATTGTTCATACATAAAATACATGTTATAAAAGATCACTTAACTCTTGTTCGAGTTCCTCCACCTCAATGTTAATATTCCAATCCCTAAACATCTGGTAAAAATACAAAGGATGAGGTTTTTTATTAGTGAAAGGAATCTGACTATATTTTACATCTTTTACCTCTTTTCTATAAATTCTACATTTCCAAACATTTTGTTTAAACATTTCAACATTACTTGCCATTAAGAAAGTAGTCTTTAAAATAACAGCATCACCCTTATGTTTAATAGCTACATTGATTGCATCTCCAGAAAATAAGCATTTCATTTGTTCGATAGCTCCTATATCAAAATTAGGATCGTCTATGATAACTACTCTTTTATTATAAGTGTCTTGAATTCCAAATGTAGAATATTTATTATTTCTATTGCAATACCCTACATTCACCATAGCGTCTGCACACATAGTTATAAATGTAGACTTTTGTGAATTGGGAGGACCCCATAAATACATAACACAACACTTGCCATTAGTTCTATTACATATTCTATATAGATTATTTAAGAATTCTAAAATAAGTTCATTATTATGATCAAATTGATAATACAGCCATGCTGTAATCACTTCTCTTGATTCTTCTATAGTTAAATATTCGTGTCTAATATTACCACGAATACATTTAAATAATAATTGTTTTACAGGATATTTTCTATTTAAACCTTTTAACCAATTTTCTAATTCTATTAAACTCATATTTGAAATTCTAACCTCTACTTTATGAAGTAATTTTTGAAACTGGTTGTCACTAATTTTGCTATAAAACCTGTCTATATATTCTTCGTTAAGCATACAATTTTTTAACGGCACTATCACATTGGTCATAAGCCAAAACTCTGCGTGTTCGGTAATTTTTTTGTTTCCAGGTGTTTTCGCTCTTCCTCGTGAAGTTGATGGTCCGTCATCTCTTTCATCTGTTGCCGGATCAAATTCTGCAAAAAACTCTCCGACAGGGTTGGGTACGTCGCCTCCAAGTTGATCCAATTGCGAATATCCAGAGCACAATGTTTCCATTTTTGGTTCATACCCGCAACAGACGCGGGGTAGACTTTCAATTCCATATAGTGCGTTTTCGGGACCGGTCGTTTGTACTTTGATATACAAACTTCCTGTTTGTTTCGCACCGAAATAGTGAAACAGGTTGTTGAAGTAGTTGTCTCCAAGTTCGGATCTATACTTGATTGATTTATTATTTCCTCTAGGCAGAACGGTTTTACCGGCAAGGATTGCGCACTCGCACTTGTGGCTGGACCAGGCGCAGTCGTGGACGATGTGGATATGATCCCAGGCTGGGTTAGGTGTTGAATGTTTATAGATGATGCTGAATCCGATTTTTCTTTCTGATTGTTTAACAAGCAGGTTGTATAAGTATCTTGGAGGGTTTTCAACGTTTCTAAGTGGTAAGATATCATGTAGGACGACGGGTCTTTGATCGAGTTGATTAATTCCAACCACGTACTTATCCCAGTGGCAAGATGGTTCTCTATCAAGTCCAGGATCGACGCTAATAGAGGTCTCTCCGTCGTAATTAACAATTTCCCAGTCACAACTGCTTCCTGGCTCCATTCTATAAAATCTGTTGGTGTTTTAAAGTTTAACCTAATATTAGTAAAGAAAGCGATTAATTCTATTCTAAGTTTCCCCTCATTTTTCCTTTTCCGTTTGTTAATAGGTGCGTATTCTATAGTTTCTTGAATCTGAACAGGTGTAGTATTACACTCTTCTACTTCTGAGTCACTCATCCTCTTCCGTCTGAAGAAGAGGTTGATCTCTAATTGCGTCGGCGTGTGGTACGTTATTTTCTTCTGGTTCACGCTTCCTCTTCAATGGCAACGGGACCGGGATCTCCGTTGCTTTGTCAAAGAAGNTAAAATAAGATTAAACACGGGAGTTAATTAAACTTTGTTACATTTGTAAAGGCCTACTTTGATAATATTGAAGTATTTTAACATATCAGATATATATATATATGGTATATGATCTTACCAATTAAATTAGGCTGTTAGTAGCAAGTGTGCTAAACCTATCGATATTAATAAAAATGTCAAAATGAGAGGATTTCCTAGTACTCAATGAACCAAAATACAATTATATTGCCTAGCGCCTGTAAACTAGACTGTACCGGGTCAAGCGCACGCGCTTGAATAATAGTACAAGTTCTATCTTTCAAGCGCGCGCGCTCAGTCACTCGCTCGCTCGCCCAGTCTGGCCAATTCTCATTACAACCAATATGATATAATATTTTATATTATAGTCGCTTGCTAGCTCAGTCTGACCGCCCCTTTAGAGCTCACCCCTCCCCCCTTCTTCAAAGCGTTACGTTGTTTATGGAAGACCCCTTATATCAGCACACGACTTATTAACTAAATTAAATCTAGAATAGTCACGAAATTTAGCCCCAGGCCATTAATTCATCACTGGAAAAGGGAAAACCCAGATTTAACCAATGATAAATTTTTCGGCCATGCTAGGAATTGAACCTGGGACCCTTAGCTCAAACAGCTCAGGTGAGATGTTGGACCACATACTAAAATTAATCACAATTATGTCTATGTGTTTGGAGATAGATGTTTACGATTCAGGTTAATTTAATTTGTAGGACGTGAGGCGACATAATTCTTTGCTTAAATTAAATGTAGGATGTAAAGAACCATATAATTTTAAAAGGGTTCAAAATGTCAAGGGTCAAACGCCCAGTCCTAGAGTTTTAGTTTGGTTTTCTAGAAATACATACACGAGAATTATTAACAACTTAATTTAATGGGTGTTTAGGAGACTAATTTTGTGGAAGTGTACCCAAACTAGCACGGATAGAGAATTGTAAAACTACCCCCAATATCCCATGATTCAAACCTCAACCTCCTAAACACTGCGAACGGAAATTATTGCGAGCTTCACGCCTCAAACCATGTGACCACTTCTGCTTAAGTTATTTCTAAAATTATGTGTCGATAGATACCTCGTACTCATAAAGTTCCCGGTAAGTACAGAGAAATGAAAATACGCCCTCCCTCGGTACTCCAATGCAGTCAAAATATCTCTGCTGCCCTACAACTGTTTAAAGTGGGTCATGTTTAAAAGTCATCATCTTGACATTTGTGTCGACATTGTGCAAATAATGAACTCACTAGGTCAGAGGTGATGTTTAGAGCCTGCTAGAGAAGGGTTAAAAGGGGGTGTTATGGTGGTGTGTTTAACTGGGGCAGGGGAGGAGGGGCTGGAGGGGCTGGAGGGGCTGGAGAGTTGAGTTGTGAATGCTAATGTTTGCATAGTGTGTCCCTTGCCCCCCTCCCCTCCTCCATAGCCAGTCAGACCTTGGTGAGCTGTTACGACTCTTGCCTGTATGTTTCTATATAAAATATATAATGTGCTGCCTTCTGGCTTTCTTATACCAATGGAAACTACTTTTTTCCCTTGTTATTAAGAGTGTACATACTTATTTAAATAGGAAGGAACTTTTTGGACATTTAAAACGATTAGTAAAATTCCTCTCAATTATTTATACTACAAGTCATGTGATCAGGATCTGTTACTTTTATTTGATATATACTTATAAAATAAAAACTAATAATTAAGATATTATAGATGCTGACCGCAAAAAAGTATATATATATACATTTTTTTCTAAGAATTCCTTTAATTCAGAACCCTATTACATATAGCAGGCCTGTCAGGTCCTCAAACCAGGTTAAGTACCATTGGCAAAGCGTGGGCCCTCCTTTATTTGTACTACTAGACCTCAGTGGTGACATAAATTTATTTTTGAAAGAGGGGGGATGGGGAATTTATACAAAATAAATGTGTTTTTAGAGGCTTTTGCTCCCAAGCCAGCGGTAAATATCTATACAAAATTTTAGTGGCAGTTCTCAGACAATTTTTATTTTAGCCAAGCACGTTTTTAAATTATTTAGAATGGTTTTCCTCCAGACCATATTTGAAATTTGGATACTTTTGCAAGATATTTTAGAGCCCCCATCTTTGCAATTTTTGGTATTTTGAATTATTTTAGAAGCTGCTGTGAGGGCTCTGGGGTCATCTTCCATACATTTTTAAAAGTTTGAATGTCCCTACAGTAGCTATTCAGAGTGGTCTTCACTTGGAATTATATGGAAATCATATGGCTACTATAGAAGCTATTTGCAGTGTTATTCCCTTTTTAAATTTTTGATGAATTTAGAACTATAAAAAACATTTTAAAATTTCTTTTACCTGCAAATTTTTGATTAATGGATGGCTCTAGAAGCTATTTAGAGTGTCCTCGCCTGAAAAACCTTTGAAAATTCGATGTCTGTAGAAGTTATTTGCCACGGCTGCACGATTTATTTTTGTAAGTTTTAAAAATCTTTATTGTCACTCTTACACATAAAATCAATGCATGTAAATTAATTCGTAACTGAATATTGAAATGGCGAAATACTTAAATTTAAACTAAACTTGATTTACTGGCCAACTATCTTTTGAGCCAAATTTAATTTCAGTACAGAAATAAAAGATCCGGAAAATTTCTAAACATTTCAAAGCGGAAGAAAAGATTGGCCCTAGCCAGTGATATAATTATTATTGCGACAGTTTACAAATGCCTGTAAGTTTTTTTAGCACCACGTCTTAGTACCCGTTCGGACTTTTACACTAATTACGAAAATGGTATTAGGGACTAAGAAGGTTATATTTAGAGGAAGTGTACCAGCATTTTATAGAGGGAGAGGAGAGAACCATTTAGGAAAAACAACGCTCAGTACTCCCAAATGAGATTCAAACCTCGATCTTACCGTCAACAGCAGTCTAGCCTACTGTGAGAGTAAAGCTTTATACCATGCGGCCATCAAAGTGGGTGCCAGTAAGTACCTCCATGGAAACCCCCATGCTGGTGGACAGAGCACACACACTATTCCTGAGAGTGGATAAGCATTTTATCACCTGTCATTTATATGCTATTTTATATATAATTTTCATGCATTCTTTAAAAACTTGTGAAACGCGTCCCCGGGCCCCGTACAGTCTTGGGTCCAGTACCATGATGCCAATATTCCCCCCCTTCGGGGTGGGTGTAATATATAGTGCCATTGCCATTTATATCAAACGTTACATCCAATATAGTGCCTGTTTCACAAAAACTACAAGTTTATCTATTTTCAAGAGAATTATCTTGCAATCTGTAAGCAATTAGAAAATGATGTTTCATTAAGTCACAAGTAAGCTCGCATATTATATATGCGAGAAGAATAGTGATTAGGAAGGTATAGTTTATTAAAAAAAATCATGCAAATCTGCTTCCATATATTCGTAAATAATTTAATAATTGAAGAAAAATCACATTTAGTATACACAGCTGAGATTCGAATCTTGACCTCCCTCTTACCTGCAAACCAGACTAGAGCTTGACGGCTAGCCCACCGATATGAGATAAACGATTGTTCATCATAGTTAGTGGGAACAAAAAGTACAGAATTAATTTCTTCAAGCGGACTTGTTTTTGTTCATGGCAGAAATAGATTTTTTGTTTTTGTTAAATTAAAAATGTGGCACAGATATTACTCTCAGGGTCACTCGTCACTTGTGAGGAAGTTTCCTGGCATTTGTGGCCCATGTGCTTACAGAATCTTGCATAACAAAAAAAATTAACAATTTCTTAACAAATACTCTACTATTTTTTGCACTAATATCAGGATTAACAAACCTTTAATCCGCATCGGTACTCAAATTGTCTAACGCGTCACTCTAGTGTTTAACTTGATTAATGGTGACGGAAATATTGGTGCTATAATAATGGCTGTGAGCTTCAAGATTGATTTGTTCCAAATTATTTCCCACGCTACCTCCAAGCAAATGCAGGTACATTTTCTTAGAAATTATACCTTCCTTATTCCTATTCTATTAGCATAATTAACATATGCGTATAACCCAAGCGGTACTAAAAGGCAATGAAAAACATACACATAAAAATTTCTTAAACATAAGAGTTAAGTATGCACTGATGTGATTGATTTTGACTTTCAAGCCCCAGTAGTTCCTAGGTGAATCCAGACGTGTTCCCTAAAATTCACCCTCCATTAAAACTATTTAGTTAAGTCTCATATTCCTATCTCTTTAATACTAAAGTTTTTTTTTGTTTGTTTGTTTTTGCGAATAAATATGAACACAATCCCTTATAAATAATTGAAGCCAGAGTTTTTTTTAGATGACTTCTCAGGATTAAATTTTTTTTTATAAAAACGTTACTCAAAGTTGGACATATACTCACTTTATATTTAAAAGCAGAGGATTTTAACCTAATATTTGATGTCTGGTCTGATATACATGCCTGGAAATAGCGCAATTATATAGTCTACTGCATATGGGAGGAAAACATTAAGTTGTAAATTAGGGGAGGAGGAAAAATATATATTATTTTAGAGTCCTAATGTTTTTTTGTATTAACTCCAGTGAGGCCACACGCGTAGATGTGCACGAACAAAAAATATTATTTCCCTCCTTCATTGTTTCTTTAATTTAGTAAAGGATTTGTGGGCAAGTATAAAAAACTGAGTAATTACGAGAAGGTGGGCTATTTACAATGTCCAGGTTAATTGTATGAAAAATTAAATTACTCCACCCCTTACGATGATAAAAATATACTGGGCTGTACTTAATAATGCTTTAAATTTTTTGGCTTGTATATCAAGTAAGTGAGGAAACTAAAGAATAAATTAGTTTTGTTCTTTTGAAGCGCTATTTTATTTCGCTTGATATAATCTCAGTTTTTTTTAAATTGTAGAAACTCCTCGTTAAAGTTTTTTTGAATCTAATATTTTAGCTGCATTTAAAACCACTAATCTTAAACGAAGATAAAATTGTATACATATTCCACCCCAAACAAATTCTTTGAAATTATATACTAAAACAAGGAGTGTAGATGCCATTTTGGTATTTTTCTCTTGTTTAACACAGTGGCTGGTAATGGCTTACTGGCCTCGGTAGTTAAGCCGACTATATATCAGATACATCTAGTCTGGTTTGCCAATTTTGGGGAGGTCAAGGTTTGAATCTCATATGAGGTTTAATAAGACTATTTTTGTCCTGAATGGTTTTTGGCTTTGTCCGCTCTTCTCTAATGTGAGTTTATCTACATTTATCATTGTTACCTCACCTGCCTATACAAGTGTGTAAAGCCCCAACAGGTAGTAAAATGAGATGCAAAAAAAAAAATTGTCTTATACATAAGAGATAGGAAGGGACGTACTATATCAGTGTCTTCTTATGAGAATGATTGTAAAATAATAATTTAAAAAACTATGTACCTGAAAAATCACAATTTGAATAACAACCCCTGGTGCAACCAAGTCCAAATGTGTATTTGCGAGTCAGAATGTTTAGTGCCAGCAACTACACCAAGCCAGCTGATTTGGTGGCCGCATAGACCAAGGCAGGGATGGCAAAGCTATGGCACACGAGCCAAAGGGTGACACATGAACACTATTTCATTGGAACACCAACATGAAAAAAATAAATAGTATGGAACTCCACATGGACTTTCTCACACCATTGTTTAAAATTGGAGATATTTGCTCAAAACTCATAATATATGTGAAACAAAATAATATACACTAGCAAACCTGAACAAACATAATTGCGCTATACCCACGTAAAACATTTTTTTGACTACCGGTTTTAAATTTTATAATTTTATTTTTAAAGTATTAGAGTCCTCATTAGTATATTTGGATTAATAAAAGAGATTGATATTGGGCTCACCAGGGCAAACAATTAATATTAAAATTTCGATTTCCGGTTAAAATGTTTAACATTTTATTAGGGGTTGCACACCTTTGGTTCATACCATCATTTCATCGCATTGCTATTAAATTCCTCATTTATAAATTTAGACCAATAAGAAAGGTAAATATTAACTATTGAAGTCAAATATGTTAGAGATAGATCATTGTTGTATAAATATTTCCCCTAAGAGGTTAAAGGAAAAAGAACATAAACTATATGAGAGACTAACTTATTTACTTAATCTATGGAATTAGAAAATTAATGCGTTAAAACTTAAGTAGTATCGCTCTACAACTAGCTCACAAAATTATATTAGTACTATATCTTAAAACGTAATTGATTTTTGGACTGCTCTCATATATTTAAAAAGTCATGGATGAAGGTGTTTTTCTTTAAAATATCGTATGTAAATTATCCTTTTACTTCATCCATGGAGAATTACGCGTTTTCGCAGAATAGTCTAAAAGGATTTCACCATAAAAACTTGTTTATTATTCTCAAAATATAACTCCGCAGTATTTAACAAACAAGCAAGAAAAGCCAGATCCCTATATCCAATAGGAAGCTAGCTTTCAATGCACCTGTTGCAGAGACGTACCTGATTGGTTACTCTTGACAGTGTCACGAGAGGTCCAAGAAACAAGGGACACGTCCGCATATAAGAAAAATGTGCGTATGAAGAAGCAGAAAGTATCACAGAATTATCGAGAGTAGATGTACAGAAAGTGTCACAGAATTAGCGAGAGTAGACGTACAGAAAAAGAGTAGACTTAAAAAAAAAGACAGAATGTGCCGCTGAATTAGTGAGAGTAGACGTAGATATAGAAAATGTGTGTCAACGATAAAGTGAAAAGTAATCACAGTCAATACATAGTTTAATTTCAACAAAGTGTAAAGAAAGAAATAATTATTAAATAAAGCGTGTACAACATAAACAGTTGTATTTATATCATCAACCATTCCATATCACAATAATTGGCGCTCGAACACGGAGCTATAAATACCAATTTTCGCATCTGTAAAGTACCCTAAAAGTCATTTTGATGGGAAAATGAAAATAGCCATTTTATTAATAATCTTAATCAACGCCTAGATACGAATTTGGATCAATATTTTTGGAGCCGATTTTGAGAAAAAATACCTTTTTTTTTCGCCCTTTATTAAACTACTCCTAATTTTAGGGTTAAATATACACACAAAGAGACATCATTGCAAAAACCACTTTTAAAGGTGTAGGAGGTCATGAAACGTTGACATCTCGGGTTAGACTTTTGTTTTCCTTTTGTGTTCGAAAAGTTAAAAAATATGTATATTTGCGTATGGCTGGAAAACTATTGGCTTTATAAAAATATGTTTCAAATAAAAGCTCTTTAATACAAATAGACTTACATATTTGCAATGATAAGTAATTTCATATCTAAAATAGTTACGGAGATATGATAAAAAATTAGAATTATTGCTTCAGACTGGAACCTTTAAAGTCATTTTGTCGAAAAATTTAGAGTAGCCCCTTTGTTTGTAATATAGATCAATGCTTTGAAATGAAATTTAATCAAAATCTTTAGAGCCAATTTTCATAAAATTGAATTTTTTCTCTTTTCGCCCTTCAGTAAACAACCCTCAATTTTAGGGTTAGATATCCAATTCTGAAAATCCCTCGGGGCAACCCTATAAAAACCCTTGATACCAAGTGTAAGCACAATCAGCAGAATATTTTAGGCTCTACTTCACTTTACAAACAGACGGACAGAAATTCAAAAAACCACCTTTTCTGATTGGGAGGGGGGAGGGGCGGTCATGAAACGTTGAAATTCATCAAAATCTCGGGATAATTTTTTTTTTTACGATCTCTACCGTTAAGGTAGCAAGAAAGTAAAAAAATTAAATAAAACTTTTCCCCTTACTAAAATAATTTTTTGAACAACTAATATGTTAAAGATTATGTAAGTTTTGGGTTTAACACATTATTTGATTTATTGTATTTTTTCATTGAAGGTGTCGCTTTTAATATGTTTGATTTAGGTGGTTGAGGCTAGTACTGTCTATGACACTTTAATAAATTTAATAAATTTAATAAATTTCCCTTCTTTAAAATTTAGGCATTATAAAATATCTACAGTTTGATTTGAGTTTTTTATTACATTTAATAATATTTGGCAAATTTTGATTTTTAAATACTTATTAAAAAAGATAAACATCTTAGACTTGTTAAGAATTGAGTCCTTAAGTGGCACACTGAGTTGAAAGATTTCACTTCTTTATCTATGGGTTTCACCATCCCTAGTATAAGGCGTCACACTCGTGGTAGATTAGTTTACTAATGACAGGGAAATTGGGGTTCTTATCCCGTTTGTGTGTACTGAGAACATTTTCCCACTCTCCTTCTATTAAAATGCGGGCATACGTCCTCTAAAATTCAACGTTCCTCATCCTTAGCTGATCATTGTAATTTTTACATATGCGTTTAGCTTGAACGTGTATTACGATGCGGTGCTAAAATAAATACACCAAATCAGCTGGTATTACACTAGGCTACCAAAACTATTAAAATTTGTTGGCCATTAAATTGTTTTAAGTATTATTTCATATTTTTATCATACCACTATGTAGATATTTTATCGATAAAAAGAATTTTGAAATAATTTGGGTCAAAAAAGAGTTGATGGACTCGTCATCACACAAAAAAATTAAATTGTCCAACTCGTTTACGGTCTCTATGGTACTTTCAACGGTCCTCAAAAGCTCGTGATTGCTGATGTACCATCATTTTACAGGCTAATAGTTTGATAAAGTTCCTAAATGTAAAATCTAACATAATTTTGTTTTGCTGTCACGTTTTTGTTTCATTCATTAAAAAATTAATTAACAGTTTTTGGTATGTGTCATATACCACGCAAAATGTTTTTAATCAAACTAAAAATGTGTTGTTAAAAATTAAAAAAATATTGTTAAAATTAATGTTGGGGTCGCAGTTTTGCTATACGGGGTATATTATTTACAACCATCCAATAAATTCGTGATATTTTTAATTGGGAGAAGTGAAATCGTCAAAGTATCTGTTGTATTAATTAACGATATATGTTAGTTCATCCAACACAAAGTGAATTGCGGGTTCGACATTGTTTCCTAGTTTAATTTTATTTCATTTCATCTTAATTAAAATATATAGGTATATGTATTTTTAATTGTATTATTTCCGTGGCAACATGTGTGGTGTAGAGTATCATTGGAACAACAACGAATGCTAATTGTACACATTTTGATGATCGACCACCCTAGTTTGTGTGCGATGGTACACGGTATACCGTCTCTTCCCTCAGCCCCTCGTTCCTCTTTTCAACCCCTAATAACAAGCTTTGACAACGCCTCATTTTACACCCTGCCGTTGTTTATTTTGTATGCCAGGCCAAAGCTTTTGTTCCCTGGTTTTCCGTTCCGGCGGATGAGGATAGTATATTTATGTAACTAATTACATTCGGAAACCCCCCTGTTAACTTATGAAGGTATAAATGCATAGGCTTGTACTTGTTTCAATGTTGTTATGAACAGGTAGGTGCTATTAATTCAGTACGGTTGGAAATTGTATGTTACTTGTCAGGCATTAAACTAAGGTTAAAAGCTTGACTAGTATTTTGTGTTTCCATTAATGTGTTAACACCTTTTTAGAGGATATTCCTTGTAAACGTGTTTGTTGGTACCGTGTTCGACTTTGCTTATAAAATTTGACTGAAAAACAATTTATACACATTATAGGGAGTATATCACTATTCACCTATACATCACTATTACCCTGGGGGATTAACCATGGCATTGTCCTGGATAATGATGGTGATAGCAACCCTTCCACTACCCTTTTCCTCCCTTCCTACCTACACACACGAACTATTGTGTCACGACGCGCGTAGATTATGAAATTATGTGTCCCTCGTAATAAAGCGTAGCTCTCCCAGTGTGATAGCATTGCGATAATTTGTGTGGCTATTGGTGATTGAAGCCGTATACGGTTTGAGGAAGATCCATTGTTTGTGGTAAGATTTGCGTGTAATGGTTCTAATCTCCCCACTTTGGCTGCTGCCATGAACGGAAGCGGTTTAGTTTTTCCCATTATGATAAACTGGGCTCTAGTACATCATGCGTATGAATGTACACGCTTGTACATTGTTATTGGCTTGGTAGTCCACACCAAAAGATTATTATTTCCTATTACTACTAATACAGACCACTTCTTTAAAAACATACATATGGAAACTAACAGTCAACGCTCGTACAAAAATGTCCATTACGTTGATGAAAGGTATTAGAGAACTGCACATTAATATATAATATATTATTATATATATATATATATATATATATATATATTAGTTTGTCTTTGTCTGTTACTCTTTCCCGCAGAAACCACCACTCTAATTGCACTGGAATTTTGCTTGGACATAGCTTGGACATCCGGTTATCACATAAGAATATTAAAATTTACGTCTGCCATTTTGTTTCAAGACTGACCGTTCATCACCTTTCATATCAAAGCTTCTCTCTGAAAAGGCTATAAAATCTCCGGCACTGAAGATACAACTAGGTCTGTAACTAGCCTTTGATAAAATGTTGAATCAGATTATTTCTATTCAACAGGAACCCGCTTTGGTACTCTAATAATTTAAAGGGTCAATCTCACAATATACCAGACTTTCGATGACGGGGAGATAAGTGTTTCTATTCCCGGTCGGGTGTACTGAGGGTTTCTTTCCTAAGTGGCTTTCCACTCTTCTTCCATACAAATATGAGTACATTTCCTCTAAACTCAACCTTCATATTCCCTAACACATTAGTGTGGTTGATAAATATATGTATCGCTTGAACAAATAGTGGGACACAGTAACAGAAAAAAAAAGTGAAAACGACGTATTTATCTACATCTGGCCAGCGAGAGGTGTTATTTAAGCTCAGTTATGAATGAGTTCCTACATAGGTATTGGAAATCATGTACGAAAGTGCTCAGCTAAGCTACTATGCAGTCTGCTGCAATCTTTTACAAAATTTCAAGGTTTTAAGATAATGATACACTTAAAAACCCAAATATTTTGGCGGAACACTTTTGTTTTTGATACGCGCCACGTCAGCAGAAAGTGGAATACACACCCAGTCCAACGGTAGTACGGGATTTCAAAGCTAGTAAAGTATAGACAAATATTTTCCTAAAGTAACTTCAAATGCTTCAAGATTAAAGGTTGATGTTATTTTTATGTGCCCATTTCTTTAATATTTGGAAAAATTTCCTTAAACCATAAATAATTTGGGTAAAAGCCTAGACTAATATTGGAGAGTAACATTAGAATAGATCTGAAATATATTGGAGAATAACATTAAAATAGATCTGAAAGACATAGGGTGAACTGGATAGCACTTTTTTTTTTAAATAAGGGACAGGTGGCGTACTTTTTGTAAGTGCAGCAGTGATCTTTAAAGCTCCTAATCCATAGAGTAAATCATTGACTTAAAGAGGTTACCACAAAGCTCAGAGCTTGGACCTAATATGCTTTTTTTTCAAGAGTGACACAAGTGCCACCCATGAAGTATGTACCAAAATAAATAAAAGTGTAAACAATCACAGAGGGATAGTCGACCTTGTAAGTAATGAAAAGTATTATTAAATTTTGTATTTTTGTCACTATTGTCAAATATTTTTGGGTGTCACTTTGTATTGTTAGTATCTAAATTTGTAATCTGTATTCATTGATCATGTTCTTAAAATTACTGTCCGGGTGAACGCCTCATGCGAGCGTCTACAGCCTGTTTTAATATGTTAAATTATATGTTAATTCTTACTCAATTTATTTAAAATAGTCTTGCAATTCTTGTAAATATTGAAGTACAAAATATTTTATAGCTTCTAAATGCTATAATATGCTCCCGCCTTTCAGAACAAACATAGATTAAGCATATTACCATGCAGAAATGGATCAAAATATTCAAAATCTACGTGTTTGTTTGTAAAATCTCAATAACAAACATTACAAAATCTTTACACTCTTGTATAAAAAAATCGTTTGTCAATAATTGACAAACAAAGCGTTTGTGTCCACTTTATTCATTACGAAGAAATAAAGTATCTTTTAGTGTGTACTTTACAGATTAGTAATTAGCAGTGACATGCAAACAGAGAAATAAATTATTGTTTAGGGTGATAAATGATTGCCTCGCGGAAAACCATTTTTCTCCCAACTGGTTTCAAAATTATGAGAGAGTCAGTTGTTTGCTTCCATTCCACGGCTAAAAAATATATATATATTGATTTTGTGGAAGCTGACGGCATAGTTAGTCTACAAATTAAAATGATTTAAATATAACTATTGAAAGAATGGATTATATAATTATTCTCATTCACTATGTTTTATCATCCTGTATTATATCATTAATGTATTCATACTAATTACGTAATCGATTATACATAATACTTTATCTACTTATATTGCTTTGCCATTTTATAACTATTTACTTATGTCAGTTCTGAAAATTTATTATTCAACTGTGAGCCACAAAATTGATCAAAAAATTAACCTAATTAAAATTTGAATGGCAACCAAATAATAACCTACGAACTATTGGGCCGCGTTCGATTTAAAAGTAATGTTTACCTAGCGTAGTAAATTTGGGGTTGCTAAACTTTATAAACTTATACTATGTTAGGTTAGGTTAGTTAAATATATATGTTGTGTTTGTTAATAAAAGTGGAAGATATGTAAACTGGATTTTGGTTAACCCTTAGCTAGGTAATTTGGAACTCACAATACTATTTTAAGTAAGTTATAAAGTAAATGTGCCTTAAAATAAGTGAAATAAAAAAGTAGAAATACTGTTTGATTAAAGTCGCTACCAAGTTTAATTATTATAGATTGTAAATACACTTTATTCTTTTTTACAGGCTTTCTTCCTAAAAATGTAATAGCCTACTTACAGCTAGGTATGAACATTCTGATATAATAGCGTCTTCATAAACTTCGGAAAACTTCGAACACGATTCTTTTTTATCCATTATAGATTTCCTAATTGTCTCTTAGCGTATAATATGGTAAAAATTACAAATCACTACAAGGCAATGGTGTCCTTAAGGAAGACTATGATTTTACCTGTTATTGTCAAAATAAGTTGAAATTATTTCCTAAAATATAAACCCATTTTGGTCAAACTTTTCAAAAATTGAGTGACACTTTCGATCCCTATTAGCTTGAACACTGTGTAAACCTGACTCGATGTTTTGTTGTAGGCCTACTTTTTGGAATCCAAACATAGTAACTTTTATTCAACTTTTATTTATTTCGGAAACCTTTTACCCAGTCAATATTGCCTGCGGAAAAAATAAAATAAATAAATGTATGACATTTATAATATTAATACTGCTGCTATGAGATATATTCATTTTTTCAAAATTGTTGAACCAATTTGGACACCCTCTTTTATTTCAAAACGTTGTAGGCTAGTTTTATTACTTAACCTGTTTAGTTTTTAGCGTAACACTTAGTAAACTACATGAAATTATGCTAAGTTTAACTAAAAGTGGCCCATTTTGGGGCTTGAATTGTCTAAGGCATCATTTTCGTGATGAAATGGAATGTTGATGGCAGGGATATTGTGGATCTAATCTCGGTCGGGTGTATTGAGGGAGTCCCCAAAATTGTTTTATAGTCACCCTACACGCAAATTATGGTACACATTCTAAAAATTAAACCTTCCTGATCCCTAACACACTAGCATAAGTAGTGCATATGTGTGTGACATGAACGGCTAGTAAGACATGGTAAAAAAAACTTATTATAATAATTTAAGATTGGGCCAGAGCGTCATAACACACTCGCACATTTTACCCAAAAGCTTGCTCTGCATGAAACCATGTTGCTTGGGACGCAAGTTTACACGCTGACAAAAATATGGCACTGTAATCTGCTAATAAGGACGGATAGTAGTGTGCTGAAAATTGGCTATTCTGGAACAACGTTGTATCATTAATTGAAATTGCGATGTCTGCCGACATGAAGCTGTCTTTGACTACGAGAAATCACCAGAATAGGGGCAAAAAGTGGTGTTTTAATATTTGAGAATGGAAATATGTTGAGGTAGAAATGCTGGTAAAGAATATACCAGTAAATAATAGCTGATGGTTCCTGCATTAACTATATCTATTGAGGAACGTAAAACAAGGGTGTAATTGTGAATTCTGTATTAAAGTCAAAGCCTTGTGTATGATGCTAAGTATATTTTAAATATATTTTATATATATAAATATATATATTATATATATGTTTATATATATGTTTATATAATATATATGTGTATATATAATATATATATAATATATATATGAAGAAAAACTCTGACACTTGGTGTTAGATGAGGTTTAAATTTTATTTATCATGAAGTAGGTCATTTTTTTTACCGTGTTATTGTATGGTGTCATTATAATATTGTTTGTACTGCAAAAATGACTTTTCTACACCAGGTCGGCATTTAAAAATAAATAATATTGAGTGTATTGCGGACTACATCTGCAACGTTATTCCAGGGAACATGAATTGCTTGTAAACCCATCAAAATAAAAGCAGTCATTGATAATGATATTTATAAATAATAAGAATCATTTCTAAAGAATGTTAATGCGCATCCGTCTTTTCCTGTTTAACAATTTGGGGGGAAAAAGAGTATTTGTTCCTGTCAAATTATATGAATGTAAGATGCATTGTTGTCCTGGTCCACTTTTAAATTCTCCACGTGCAAGACTGTATTGATGGTGACAGTCAGGTTCGACTCTTGGTTGTGTGCACTGAAGGTGTTTTTACACATGTGACTTATTGTTACTGTTTTCTCATCCTCCTTCCAAGCTTATGCGAATTAACTAGCTTTCACTAGATTTTCTACTTAGGCTAAGTAAAATAATAATAATATTGTTGTTTTATGAACTTACAAAAAAAACTTTGGACAACCATTGCCTTGAAAGGGTGATCCAAAGGAAGATCAAAAGCCAAACCAGTATTTCCTGTTGGGTTAAAGTTGGATTAAGTTGATTAATTAGTTCAAAGGGGATGAAAGCTACATACACACACACACACACACAGATGACACATGCAGACACGAGCATCACATTTATCCCTCTACCCATTTCACAGGAAAATGCTCAGCATGCTCCGTTTTAAATATTTGAAAGCTTTATAGCCGTGACGAGAAAAATATATATTTTGTTCTAGTTTCAAACGAGACATGTCCCTGAGCTTTTTCTCTCTGTCATACTATAAACCCTATTCTCTCTTCCTCCACCCACCCATGTCAATTGTCCTGGAATTTGTTCTGTCCGTTGATGCACAGCACGGGGTGATATTGAACCTCTGTGAGAATGTGTGTGCGCGCGCGCGCGTGTGTGTGTGTGTGTGTGTGTGCGCACGCGCGCGTTCATCTCGCCGTGTCTGCCGATGTGTACCACGTGTTTAGCTGGCTGGCTTTAGTTCATAATCAGCCCAACACGTCGCGGCTAGAGCTACCATGGATTGCACGGTCTCGAAATAAAATGAGACTTCATATATTGGGTCAAAAACGTGTCAGGGCCGGAGTATACTTTTGTACATTTGTGCTTATCCCTTTTATTTCACTTTTTTTTATTGGGGATTAAGGGTTGATACTTTTTGTTGTTTTGTTTGTACCTTAAATTTCCTTTGCTTTGCTACATAATGTTTCAAATTATAAGGTAAGGGATGGTAAATATAGTACCAGCATTATTGTATCTACTAGTAATTTGGTTTTAGTTGGTACATAAGCCACTAATAAATGGGCAGCTACAGTTATATTTATGGTTTGTCATTGGCGAAGATGTTAGGGTTCTTATCTCATTCGGTTGCAAAGGTTTTTACCTTAGCCTCTCCGTCACGGACAAACTAAAACGATAAAGCAGCCCATTTATTTTGGGCCTTTTACTAAATAACTAAATTACTAGAAATACTAATTTCTTAAAAGTTTCTTAACTGAATTGTACCAAATAAAAATTGTTTCCAAAACTCACTAGTATTAGTAAATAAAAATATAGATTATACCAAATACTAGTAGTAGTAGTGATAGTAGTTGTAGTATTAGTAATTGTATGTTTAACACGAAGGTGATTAACCAACAGCTTACCTGCTTCAGTGGCCGAATGGTCTAAAGCGTCACTCTCGTGCTAGAGTAGCCTCCTGATTACGGGAAGATTGGGATTCGAATCCCCATCGAGCTTACTGAGGATTGTTTTCCCTAAGTGGTTCCCCATTCTCCTTCAACGCAAATGCGGGTATATTACCTCTAAAATGCTTCCTTCCTCATCCCTACCACATTAGATTAATTATTATCATATAGCAATATGCATATATTCTGAACAGGTATTAATATGCGGTGATAAAAAAACTAACAACTTTAAGATATAATGATGAGGAGGAAAGGCTAAAGTAAAGGTAGCCACATTAATATTAAAATTTCACAATGCTGGGATTGGAACCCAAACACCCTGACAATGGAGACCAAGCTTATTGCGAGCTTAATGCCTTAAACAACTCTTCCAACTGTACGGATACGTATTTATAGTAACATACGAGTGTTATAAAAACGCATGCATGATTTTTTTTTGTCCCGATTGTGTGCGTGATTTATCACCCACGGACCGGCTTTAAGGACCGCTCAGGTTGTCGGAAGCCGGCGCCTGCAGCCCAACGTCAAGGCAGGTAAGGTATTCATGTGTGAATCCCACACACTCCTAGGGTGTGGCGCAGCTGGGAAAGGTCTCTCTCTCTCTCTCTTGTGTAGGAAGACACCTAACAGGTACTCTTGCACCAGGAGTCTCGGAAGAAACATCAAGGATTGTCCGACTAACAACAAACTACTAGGTAAATGAAAAATAGATTAACCCATAAAGTATGTTCTCAATAAGTAGATAATCACCCGCTTCATTGGCATGTCTTGGGTGTCATTCTCACAATATACTGGACTGCTGATGACAGTGATATTGGGGTTAAGATCCCATTAAGGTGCTATAAATGTTTCCCCCCTATATTGATTTCCACTCATCCTCTACACTAACGTGAGTACACTTCCTCTAAAATTGGCCTTACTCAAACCCCAACCCATTTGTTGAATAAGTTATTAAGTGAATAAACCAAAAGGATATCGAGACGCGTCGAGTAAAAAAAAAAAAAATCATTGTAAGAGCTAATTACTTGCATTAATGACAAAATCGGCAATCATGTCACTGAGGAGGTATGGACCAGGATAACTTCTTACTCACTTCACTTTCAGCACACCCTAATAATTTGCTATTAATGGACCTTAAATGTTTTGTTTAGGTCACTAAATATCTCTGCTATAAGTTGTTTTAATTATATATGTCTTTTGTGTCTTTTGGCTGACTGTATTTAATATTTTAACTTTTTGGCTTAGTAAACCTTACTAAATCAGCAAACAATTCACAAAACCATTTTGTATTGAAAATTAAGCAATTTACATAACTTTTAGTTCGTATTTTCTTGGATTCAAGAGAATTTTATTGGCCTGTATGTGGCTTCCCGTATCACTCAATCAAGGGGCTTATATGAAAAGCAAAGGTATGCTAATTTTCTTAGGAAGGGCCTTATCTGATAGCTAAAAAATGTACTAGATCTACTTCCACGGATTCATATGCCAAGTAATGTGGGGAAAATCACACTTGGTACACTCGACCGAGACCCCGTCCCCGTCATCGACACTTTAGTCCAACACGAGAATGACGCGTCACTTTTGATTGATAATAATACTAATAATAACTATAAAATAAAATTAATAAAATAGAAAAATTGTATTAATTCTAGCTGAAATAAAGCTTGTTTGTGATCTTCTAAAATGCCAATTCTATCAAATTGAGCTCTACGTG
Source organism: Timema bartmani (assembly GCA_902151455.1). Taxonomy (NCBI): domain Eukaryota; kingdom Metazoa; phylum Arthropoda; class Insecta; order Phasmatodea; family Timematidae; genus Timema; species Timema bartmani. Next base: position 217,383 of record CABFWB010000110.1, on the reverse strand, counting down.
CGATACATACTCTCACTACCTTTCTTATCACATATCCTCCAAGCCACCTTGCAGTATCCGGAGATGTGTTCTTTGCTCAAGGTCAACTGACAAAATGAGAAAGAAACTAGAAAATGAATGTCCCCTTGTGAGTCAGTTAAATGGTTCACGTCCTTTATTGGTGTCTTAGGCGGACTCAACTCCATGTTAAGAGACGTTACTGTGCCAATAAATTTGAGTGGAAGCAAAGATGCAGTAGGACGTTATCTTGAAATAACTTGTGGTCTTAAGTTCTATCTAACGTGAACTTTCTGAACAAGTTATGATAGCACGTGGCTTACAAACTAGCTTGACCTAGCTCCTAAAGTAGCTTTGGGACTACGGAGAGTTTGAGTTGGTCTGTGGTTCACATCCGACTAGCTTCTTGAGACAAACCTCTATTTCAAAATGAGATTCTTCCTCCCCTCTTTCAACCTATTTTGATTTTGTTAAATGTAATTCATGTTCTTCCTCCTGTTTCCTTGGACTAATTAGCTTAAATTTTTTTAGCACCCTGTCTTACTACCTATTCGGGTTGTACGCTTATGTACTAATTACTCTAATGTATTTTGTATGAGTAAGGTTTAGGTTGAAGGAAGTGCACCCACATTTGCTTGGATTTGAACCTTGATATCCCAGTCATCGACAGTCTAGCCTATTGCGAGAGTGATGGCCTAGACAACGTGGCCACCGAAGTGGGTCTTAAGTCGTTAGTGGTCTGTGTCTATACTAAAGCAAACAATGCCCAACAAAACCATTTCAACCAGCTTCGGTGCCGTATGCTCTTATGCTAAGGCGTAGGCTTCGCAATAGACTAGACTGCCGATGACAAAGAAAAAGAAGTTTGAATTCTGGCTTAATATACCAAGGGTGGTTTTTCTTAAATGATTTTCATTTCTACCTCCTGATTTAAAAAATTATGAGTATAATTCTAATAAACATCCAAACCAATAAATCAAAAATAATCCTTAAATCAATATATTAGATAAGTGTCTTTATTTGATCTTCAATGGACCGTTATTCACAAGGTCACACTCATATAATTAAAATTAGCACTATTTGAAGAATTCTCTCTTCTCTCATAAAGAGGAAATATTGTGGTCGTGAGAACTTTTACTTTGAAACTACTATGAATCTTGAAACTTTACATGCTCATTAAATTGAACAAGATGGTATTGCCATACTTTCTGCCCATTTTTATATAGGCCTATGTCTCTATCAAGAATACATCCAAAACGGTTTAATGTATTTTGATCAAACTTGATATTTAGATGTTATGTAGTTATACTCTGTTAGTTTGATAGAATGTATTTCTTTAAATAATACCTTTTTTTGAAAATTGCTCTAAAGGTTTTGTTCAGATTGGATAGCTGAGTAGTGTTTTACATGACAGTAGAGAATACTTCTATTTTGGAGAAGAAATTATTTTATGCTGGTTTACTGATATCCAATTTTTGAAAATTTGATTTTAATCCATACTAAATAATAATGAGAAAGTTACATACGATTGTGGCGTACAATTTTTTCTTATGATACACTTATATTTCAATTAAAAGTTGTTTAATCATATTACGATACAATCCTAAACTTAGTTTGATATTAAACTTTTCACTCCAAGATTAAATAAATTTAAAAATAATATGCCTCATACTATTGCTTAGCTTATTTTCGTAATATATTTTTGAAATCAATTACTTATATTTATTCATTTCACTTGTTTATTGTTTAATGTTTAACTATTACTACTACTTGATTACACTATGTAAAAACTAGACCAATTAATGTGTTTTAAAAATTATTTAGCTATTTTGTAAGTTAATGAAACATTAAACACATGTTACATCGTGTAAAAATAGTATAAAGTGTTTCCTTTTTACAAACCTTTACAAACATATTTGTAATTTTGAGCAAATAGGTCTTTCAGATATTAAACCCATACATCTACGATTAGTTGTAGTATTTGATCCCAGGTGCTTTCTAAAATAATATAAATTTATTACATAGCTCAAATGGTAAATTCATGGTTCTTTGGCTGGAAGTAGGGATAAGATCCTCGAATCCTCAAAAGATATTTGAGACTTAAGGATTCGAGAAATTTTCGAATTCTATGAAATACTAATAACCATTTTTAATTGCATTTTGTTTTATAGATATAATAACGCTTATTGATGATTCAGCTTCTACATTATTGCGCGACCAACTTAACAACGAGATCCAAATTCATTCATTTATCTATTAAATGCATTTACGAAAGTTATAAATATTAATTAATAAATTATAACCAATATTTAAAATGTAGTTATTATTTATATTCTATTATTATATGTAGGGTCCGGGCTTGAATCCTCGGTCCCGGCACAGATTTATCTGATAACCAAACCCTTCCTTCACCTCTGACAAGATGTGTATTAATCACAACTTGTGAATGTGTGGAATACCAGGCCTCCACCATGGTTCGGATCCCACGTTAAACTGTAGGTCCTCCATTTCATCTCACAATCACCCTACCATTACTCATTAGCGTGCGTGCGTATAGCCCGGACGGGTAGTAAGACGTGGTGCTAATAATAATAATAATAATAATAATATATTATTATATTATATGTTTAACAGGCCTAGTGGTATACTGATCATAGTTCCTGGCAGCTAAACTAGAGGTACCGAGTTTGATTCCCGGCTGGTATGGAAGGATTTTTCTCCTAAGGGAAATAATTCCCATGGACACCATGGCTTAGTTAATTAGTCTTAATTTAGGTTAAGATTGTCAGTGTGTTCACATCTTCATATTCATTATTATCATCCCTTCATCTCATCGGGACATGGAAGGAGCCTCCACGAAAAGGATGTACGATTAGTACGTACAGGCGTCCCCTGGGCACATTAGATACATTAGTACTGGCTAATCTTTCCGCAAACTGAGATACAGATTGATGTAGCCCTGACACGCCATTAATTAATTTATTAATTTATATCTTTCTAATTCCTCCTATATTAATCTTTTTCTTAGATTAAGATTCTTAAAATGAGGAGGACTTGACCCAATTCTATCATAGATTTGCATTGCAAGTTTACTTTAATTCTCAATATTAAATGAAATTACAATTGTTTTCACAACACTTTTGAATGAACCCTACATTTTGGATATCCTTGACCAGAATTTCTACCAGTGACTAAAAAAGAGGATCATTTTGTGCACCTGTCTATACTCCAACTCAAGTATCATCTCACTTGGTCCACAAGAAAAGGTAACATCAGCGTGTGTGGGCTGCAACAAGTTTGGGTAGCTTCAGGTTGTTCGTATTCCTCCCTGACCACTACCCACATGGGAAATAATATTCCAGAATGATAACATCCACCAAAAAAACATAGGAAACACCACAAATACTTACATTATGTAATATTTGAAAAAAAAATTGTGGACCACGTCTCATCACCCATCCGGGGTATGTGTATCTTTACACTAAGGAAGTAAAGATGAGAAAGGAAGGAAGGATTGAAATTACATGTACCCACATTTTCATAAAGATAAAGGGTTGATCCTTTTTTTAAAAAATCAGCATTACTCAACCGGTATTCAGACCCTAACCTTCCCATAACTGGAAATCTGGTATGGTGCGAGCACTACCGACTTACACCTTGCGAGAATCAATTTGAGGAATTTGCTCGTATTTAGAAATATATTGTTAATTTATTAGTTGTGGTTTTCATTATAGTTGTATTCATCTTATGATCATGACTGTGAGGGTTTATTTCCCTTAGAGCTTAGATTAATTGCATATTAACCCTCGTTCTAAATATACGATTAAATAAAAAGAACACCACCCTGGCACTAGGGTAAACCTCAGCCCTATAATTATTTTAGGTATCTTCTAAGATCAAAAAAGCTCCCCCTCGACTATTAACTTACATAATCATTGGTTATCAAGTACACTCCGCTTATAACGAAAGGTACCAGTCTTACCCCTGTAGCTTACACTGACATTACATTAACTAAGGTTGTGGAACATGGTCTCTTACCTTACATGACGAAAAAAAATATTGAGTGTTCGAAGACAATTGCTTGGAAATATATTTGGTACAAAAAGGGATAAGAATACTGACGAGTGGAGGAGGTTACATACAAATTAGTTACATACACTGTACTCATCACAAGATATTGTTCAGATAATCAAGTCTCGTAGATTACGGTGGGCAGGGCAAGCAGCCCGAATGTGAGAATATATAACTATTTTCATAGTATTGACTGTAAAACACAATAGAAAGAAACCATTGAGAGGACCTAGGCGCAGATGGGAGAATTTCTTTAGAATGGACCTGAAAGAGAAAGGGTGCCATGAGGTGGACTGGATAAAACTAATTCAAGATAGGCACATGTGGCGTACTTTTGTTAGTGCGGCCATGAAGTTTCGAGTTACTAAAGCCATAAAGCAAGTAAGTAAGCAAGCCATAGTGAGACTAATCAATATAAGTTTATTACTTTCAGGGTTAGCAGAGAATACGTGGATAGACCAATAACTGTTCGTCGTTTCACAAATAGTTCAATACAATGTAACTGTACTCCACATTAATTCAAGGATACATATCTGTTTAATTGACATTTCAAATACTTTTAATGGGATTATTGTCATGTTTATTTTTACACTTTTAATTGGACCAATTCACCTTCCATTAAAAATTAAAAGCAACAAACAAACTCACATTGAATAAGTTTGAACTAGAATTTAGTCATTGAAGAAAATTTAAAAATAAATGGTATGGAACTCCGCAATGACTTTCTCACGCCATTGTTTAAAAATGGATATACTTACTCAAAGCTCATGATATATGTGAAACTAAATAATATACACTAGCAAACCCTAGCAAAAATTGCATTATACTTACGTTAAACATTTTTGACTCCCGGATTTAAATTTTATGATTTTCTTTTCAACGAACTAAAGTCCTCACTAATATATTTGGACCAAAAAAAAATCTATATTAGGTCCACAAGGGTCAATAATACGTATTAAAAGTTCGACTTCCGGTTATAATTTTCGACATTTTATTAGGGGTTGCACATCTTAAGGTCATTTTAATTAAATACCTCATTTATAAATTTAGATCAAAAAGAGGTAAATATTGATTATTGAGTTTAAAATGATGGAAATAGATCATTGCTGTACAAACTCTTCCCTAAGAGGTTAAAGAAAAAAGAACATACACTTTTTGAGAACCTTAATTATCTACTTACTATATGGAATTATAGAATAATTGCGTTAAAATTAAAGTAGTATCTCTGTACAGCTATAGATCACAAAATTGTATTCATATATTTGCCAATATCCCCGTAACTATTGGTTATATAGAGATATATTTCTATTAAAAGCTTTTAATTTTTATATTATTACAATTTTGCAATGATAATTTATTTAGTATCTTAAATATTTGCAGAGATAAGGAAATTTACGCTTCTCTACAGTACCCTAAATGTCATTTTCATAGTAAAAAAAAAAGCCATTCTGTTTATAATCTTAATCAACGCATATATACGAATTTTAATAAAATTAGTTGGAGCCAATTTTGAGAAAATAGATTTTTTTTTTCAGCCTTTATTAAACTATTCTTAATTTTAGGGTTAAACAGACACACAAACAAATGGAATTAAAAAAACGACTTTTTAGAGTTCGGGGGGTCATAAAACGTTGACACTCATCAACATTTCGGTTTGGATTTTTTTTTTACGGTCGCACTACTTGAAAAGTTAAAAAATTAATATATTTGCGTTTGTCTTGAAATATATTGGTTTTATAAAATTATATATCAAATAAAATATTTGTATTATAAATAAACCTACATATTTGCAATTTGATTTGATAAGTAATTTCATATCTCAAATAGTTTCGGAGATATAATAAAAAATGAGAATTTACGTATCAGACCGGAACACTTAAAGTAATTTTGCCGAAAAAATGAGAGTAGCCGTTTATAGTATAACTACCCATAATTTTAGGGTTAGGTATCCAATTCTAAAGATCCCTCTGGCCAACCCTATGAAAACCCTGGATACCAAGTTTTAGCCCCATTGGTAAAATAGTTTAGGATCTAGTCAAAGGTACAGACAGACAACCGGACAAACAGACAGACAGACGGAGAATCAAAAAACACTTTTTCGGACTCGGGGGTCATAAAACGTAAAAATTCATAAAAATCTAGTTTGATTTTTTTTACGATCACAATACTTTCTCTACCTGTAAGTTACTTAGAAATTAAAGAGAATCATAGAATAGATTTAAAAACAAATTGAATCTATTATATTCTTTCTTTACACCTATCAACATTCAATATTGTCAGATTTATATTTTAACGCATCGTTGCTATAGGAAACAAACAACTCAATTTATTATTCTGTAGTTCTGATACAAGCGATACATTATATATATAAACCCCTAATTTGGAAACGAATTTAATGTATATAATATAACAGATATTTGCATTGAAAGTCGCTTATATATATAAGCAATGTTCAATACAAATATCTGTTAGATTTAGCATTACATTAAATTCGTTTCCAAATTGAAGGTTTCTTAATATTATATATATTTGTACAAATAATCTAAAAAAACAAATCAAAGAAAATACAAGATTGTTTTATACTTTAAATTTTCTTTAGCTAAAGTTTAATTTCTTGGCACACAGAATATATGAGCACACAAGCTATAAACTATTTTAATTTAGAGCAATACCTCTGACACTGCTCACCCACCCTCCATGTGTAGATATTTAATTATTGGATGGGAGAACAAACCCGTTTATAAATAGTGATCGACCATTCAAATAACAAGGCCATGGGCTTGAGGGACTTTGCTCTTGTTGAATTAGGCTTCGTTTATATTCATGCATAACTCATAACTAATAGTGAATAGCGCATAGTGTATAGTGCACAATTCATAAGAAAATTACTAAGGTTTATAATGCAACGTAGTGAATAAGACATTCATAACGATTGTCATTTGTTTGAGAGGTGATCTTGCACGCGTGGTATTTTAAGGATACTATGGATATGTCAATCATTGGTCTTCAAAATAATTTACATACTTACAAATATAATATCCTTGTTCCCCTTAACACGCCAATTTTACTAGCTGTATTATAATCTGAGAGATAAATATTGGTACTGTT